>WYDI02007638.1:0-14860 GCA_009867235.2 Psittacus erithacus | reverse complement strand
CTCCCCTGCCGGACCCCCCTTAGCGCCGGCGGGCAGCGGAGGAGATGCCCCTTTGTCTCCACTGAGCTGCTGGTTGGGGCTTTCTTTTGTTGGTGGTGGGTTGGCTTGGGTTAAAATCCTGCCGCAGTTTTAGTTCATGTGCAAGGCCCCCGGTATCCTCACACCACCCCCCCCTCCGCCCCGTCCCCCGGTGAAGGGTTACACCAGTTATAAAATGCCATTTGGCCATGCTGGGAGGCTGCACTGGTGCGGCTCAGCCATTGAATTTCTCCTCCATAGTAGCCAGAGGAGAAGGGGGAAAAAAAAATATCCCCAAACGCCTTTAGTGTGGCTCAAAATAAATAATAATAATTTTAAGAGAAAAAAAGAAAATCCTGCGGCTTGCACCCGGCAGCACGCCCTGTGGCCAGCCTTTCCCCGGATTAATGTATCAAAATGCTCCAATTTCGGCATTCTTTGACATATGGCGCGTGTGTGCAGACGCATACTGATACAGCTATTGTGTGCTGGCGCTTGTGACCATGCACATCTCTTTCTGCCTGGGGAGAGATGCGCTTATAGCTCTTGGAGGGAATGAAGAAAAAATGATTAATTATATATATATATAGGAGCGAATGTAAGGTTCTGGGGGTGTTTCACGGTGGGGTGTGTGTGCGCCTGGTTTCCAATCTACCCTTTTGTAAGGCTCACAAAACCGACAGGACTCTACAGCTGTCCATAGGTACATTTCCGCACTCAAAAAAATGCCACTTTTACAACTCTGTTTGTCTCCCTGCTATGCGGGGCTGAATAGGAGCGAACAAAACAGGACCCTAGATCTGGCTAGACGTCTGGCTTTAATTGCTTTATGGTTTAAATAAGGTGGGTGCTCTTCTCTTTGAAACCGGATTATTGGAATGTTTTGTCTACAAGCTACAAACAACAGACCCCCCTCGGACAAGGGGAGGTAAAAAAAACCCACAGCAAAAAAAAAAGCAAAACCAAAACACCCACAAAGAAACCCCAAAAAGGAAAATCAAACCTCAATTCGAAGCTAAAACTGATAAAACCGGAGGTTGGAGGTGGGGGATGTGGCACATCTGATGGGTTTGGTCCAGCGTGTGTGTGCTGTTCGATTTGTCATTTTTATGGAAGAGGGGTAAAAAATATATATACAGGGAGGAAAATGGCTTTTTTAATATATATATTACATATGTACTTGGCAGAAAAAATCCTGTCCGTGCTCGGTGTTTCTACAGGGGTGGCCGCACCGCGCTGCGCTGCTGGAGCTCCCCCATGCCCCCAAAACCTCCGGTAAAGGATTATCGGTTATAACGCACCGTGGGGGCCGGCGGGTGCACAACCCCCCCAGCCCCGCACCCTCTGGCTGCGCCCCGGCGCGGCCACGAGATGGCGCTGTTGCCCAATGATAGCGCGGGGCTGCGCGCAGCGGGAAGCGCCCCGCGGCTTCCCCGCACCCGCGGACGCTGCTCCGCGCCCGGGGATGGAAGAAGGGGGCGCGGAGCTACCTACCCCCCCTCTATACACACACTCCGCACTGTACTCAACCGCCTCATAAATAGCTTCTTCTTTAATAGTATTTTTTATCCGCGGGGAGCGCAAAGCAGCGCTCAGGGCTGACATCTCACGGCGTGGGGAGCGCATAAATGCATAAAAAATGCTTGCACAGAGAAATTGCCTATTTTGAAGTGGTTGTGAGCTTCAGCGCTTTCCCCCCTTTCTTTCTGTCTCTTTATTTACGCACGTCACGTCTCTCTCCCAAACCTCCTCATTTTGGGGTGGGGAAGGAGGGAATGACATTTTTCAGTGAAGGTCAGGGCAAAGGGAGAGGAAGGGAGAGAAAATAAACTCGTGAGGGTACAATGAAACACCTAAAAGTACAATATAACCACACCGATAAAGCAACATTGGAGCGCATGCACCCGCAAGACTCATCACCCTCCTCCATCCCCACATCTAAACACGGCCAAAACAGTAAAGACAAAGAGCAGCACTTTCCCCAGACAGTAAATGTCAAAATATTTCCCTTAAAAAGAAGCAGGCGATTGCATATATCTTATTTCATGCAATGTGGAAGGGGGTGGTGGGTCCTTTCTTTCACAGACACTGAAGGCAAATATTTATTTCCCAGCCTAAGGTAGGATTCGGAAAGATTCTCTGCACCTTTGCTGACTGCATCCAGGGATAATGATTGGAAAAATACAGGAGTTTTTCCCAATCCCGGCCCAAACTGCCCTTATCTGACAACTTTATTTGGATATTTTTTTGCACTTTCATTTGCAAGGCTGCCTTTATTGCACGGGTAGGCACTGGGATTTTAAAAATAGATATGCTATTGATTAGAGGTGAAAATGCTTCAGGTCGATTATTGGCTGTTAATTAAAGAGTCTCTATCCCTAGATGCTCTTTTACTTATTTTGGGGAGGTTCTCTAAGGGAAGGGTAATCTGCGGAAGGGGGGATGAGATGGGTGAGTCCTGTAAAAATGAATATGGTCATCATGCCGTCCTTGGGATTACTGGGGTATGAAGACTATTTCTTCACAGCAAGCTTACCTTGATTTTAAACAATATTTTCACAATAGGCAGTGGAAGAATCACTGTTCTGCATAGCTCATTGTCTGCTTACGGAGAGGAAAAACCCACTACACGTTGCCTTTCTAAATGGAAAAATACACCCTCAAATTACTAAAATCTAATGGGGGACTGGGTGGCTACTGGGTCTTTTCCTCTACTTGGGAAGGTCTCTGCAAGAAAAGAGGAAATAAAATACAAGTTTCAACCTCACCAGAGGTTTGAACCACTCCACGCCTCAAAAAAAGCGAGAATGTGACCTTTGCTGGGCAGAAAAACACCTCAAACCAGCCTGGCGAGGGGAGCTGGGATGGTGTTTTCCTCCCTCCTCACTTGAAATCGGTCAGAGTCACCCAGGTCTCTTCTGAAAATAATTAGGCTGGGTGAGTTTTTTTGTTGGAAGAACATGAGGGAAAGATTTGGAGGTCTGCAGACTTTGGAAGGAAACACGGGGGACTGTTAAGAACACGGTGTCATTCGGTGGGTTTGACCAATTTTTGCGGCTCTCCAGAAAATAGTCATTTCCGAAGTGTGTGTGTCTCCTCCTCCCCCACCCGCCCCGAAAAATTAACACGAATCCTGGTGATTTGATGTGATTTTTTAATGAGCTGAGTTCCTCCATGCAGTCGTAAAAAATGAAGTGTCCGAAGTGAAAGGCTGCAGTGAGTGGTCACTTAGAGTGCAAAAAGTGGGGGCGAGGGGCACAAATGCCACTGGCGATGGGAAAAGATGGGGGGAAATCGCTCTGTGGGATAGCGAAACGGTACAAAAAAGAAGCTCGGTGGTGATATTTTACAGGCATGCACAAAAGGGAGTACATACTTTCTGTCTCACTTTGCCTCTCTTTTCGTCCAAAGTAGCTTTCTTTAAGCAATGGTCTACTTTATTCCCTCGGAAGGACGCTTCCCTGTTATTTCCAGCCGTGGATTTTCAGTGGTTGGTTTGAAAGGAAGCAAGGGGAGGAATAAATAAATAAATAAACAAACAAATAAATAAATAAATAAAATAACAAATAACTCCCCTTAATTTTCTGCCTTTATTTTCTTTAAAGAAGGACAGCCAAGAAGCAGCCAATCAATACGGAGACGCTTCCCTCACCCGCTCGCTCCCGGTTTTGCTTTTGTTTGCTTGTTTGATTCCAATCTGGCAACCACCATCACCACAATAACAACAACACACGCACCCCCCTACCCAAAGAAAGCCGAATAAATAAATAAAGAAAGGAAGAAAGCTGGGCTTAGCGACTCCAGCCACACCAGACACCCCCCTCTTTCCCCTTTCTGCCCCCCTCTATAGGTGGGACCAAACCCACCCTCGCAGCACCCCCCCCCCCCCAAAGTCCAACACAATACCAACAACAACAACACCAGGGGTACCCTCACCATTCTCCCTGGCTATGGGGTGACCCCATGGGAGGGGGGAGGCGGCACTGAGCACTACAAGAAGCTCACCCCGAATTATTATTTGAGGGGATGGTGATGGGGAGGGCAAGGGGGGGGGCTGCTTGGGCTCGCTTTACCTGTTGAGGTTACCTAGGCTGACCTCCCAGCGCATGTATTTGCTGCCATCAGTGAAGAGGCTGCTGCTGGGAAAAAAAAGAAAGGGGGGGGTTGTGCGTGTGTTTGATATTAATGCGCACCTTCACCCTCCTCTAGCCATTAGGTGTGGGCCCCCACCTCTTTAGAGGGTTGTGTGGGTGTCGACCCCCCCTTTCGGTATACACCTCCTTTGCTTCATACATACACCATCACCACCACCACCCCCCCTCCCCAAAAGAAAAGCGCCCCAAAACGCTGTCATTTGGCTGCAGGCTGTCTCGGCGTGGCGGAGGGATGTGTACATCTCGTGTGTGAGGGGAGAGAGGAGGCAAAAAAAAAGAAGAAGAAGGAAAAAAAAAAAAAAAAAAAAGCCACACCACCGGGATTTTGAGGAATTTGCCTGTGGTGTTAAAGGGAAGGAGCAGAGTTACAGAGAAATTGAGAGAGAGAGAGAGCTCTACCTACCGACAGATTACAAGAGAAGTCAAGAGCACCGCGAACCAAGCGTACAGACACACAGAGGCACCATGAAACGCCTTTGAGATCGCATTAAAACCAAAAAAAAACCCCAAAAAAAACCAAAAAAAAAAAAAAAAGCCACTAGAAAACAGGGGTGGGGAGAGTCCAGGGACAACCGGGCGCTAGTCTGGAATGAAAGGGGCTTTTGTTTTTTTTTTTTTTTAAATGTATCTTTTTTTTCTCTTTTTTTTTTTTTTTTTTTTTTTTTGCATGCGAGGGTCATGAGTTCCTACTTTGTAAATCCTCTTTTTTCCAAGTACAAAGGCGGTGAATCGCTGGAGCCAACTTACTACGACTGCAGATTTCCACAAAGTGTTAGCAGGAGCCATGCTCTCGTATATGGTCCGGGCACTACTGCTCCCACCTTCCAGCACCCTTCACACCACGTCCAAGAGTTTTTCCACCACGGAACCTCCAGCATCTCCAACTCTGGATACCAGCAAAACCCATGCGCCTTGGCGTGTCACGGAGACGCTTCTAAATTCTATGGATATGAAGCTCTACCGAGGCAATCGCTTTATGGTGCTCAGCAAGAGACGACTGTTGTACAATATCCTGACTGTAAATCGTCTTCCAACAGTAACTCTAGCGAGGGACAAGGGCATTTAAATCAAAATTCGTCTCCCAGTCTCATGTTCCCATGGATGAGACCTCACGGTTAGGACCTTTTTTTCCTCCTCCTTAAATGTTTTCCTTTATTTTTTCTCTCTTTCTCTCTGTCTCTCTCTCTTCTCTCTGTCTGTCTGTCTATATATATATATGTATGCATATAGAAGCACAAACATATGTATAGCTATATAAACATGCACATACACACATATGCATACATATATATATAAAAGAATCTAAATATAAGAGGCATAGATGTAAAATATGAAAGAAATGAGCAGTTTTGTGCTAATGTTTCTTCTTTTTAGGAAGATCTTTGAGAGCAAACAAGACAGCAGTTACTAGAGAGCCAGCAAGGTGATTCCCTGCAAAGGGCTTAAATCACAATAAAGTAAAACTTGTTTTTTATTGCTTGCCTTGAGGATAGGCAATAAGATACAGCTCCCACGAGGTTGTTTGCATGTTGATAATACACTGCTCTTTAAAATGTCATATAGCCTTTCATAACCGCTTGGAGACGAAGCCTGAAAGGTGGGAACTTGTATAAGTATTACTAATACTTTACATCTGTTTCGTAGAGCCTAGAGATAAAAGTTTAAACAGAAAAGGAAACTTAGCTCGGAGCTATGGGGTGGGGTGGAGGAGAACAGGCTGCTGTCCTGGGTTAAAAAAGAAGAAGGGGGTGGGAAATTCAAAATAATTCGTGCTGAATGGAACTTTGCTCATGTGAAGTCCAGATAATTGCCCAGAAAGCGAAATACTTCAAAGTACAAGTTTCCCCCAGCTAAGGACCAAGGTTGTCTCGAAGCCTTGTTAATTCAAAACATGTGAAGGTTAGTGTTAATTTTAAGGACAATCAGAGCCCCAAAGTTTTTCCCCCAACCCCCACGCGAATTTAACAGCAACAAGAAAAGAAAATAGAAAGGACGCCTGGCTAATGCAGAGAGGATGTGGCCCACAGGCTGGGAGATAGACGCAAAGGAAAACATGCTTTGACCTAGAGGTAGTCTCAAGGATGCAATGATTTCAAACTGGAGCTTTTCCTTTTTTTGCAAATAGATTGGTTTTCTCATTAAGAAAGGTCGGTGCAGGAGGAAGTGCAGGGGCTCAGCTGCACATACCTCTGTCTTCTTCCTTGCTTTTTTTTTGGGGGGGCTATCGCTGGAAATGTCCATCTCGAGTTGGTTTAAATACAATCTCTATGTTTGCACAGGCAAATACTCATCTCTGTCTGTGTGTGTTTTACAACCACACAGCCCTAAGCGAAGGGAAGGGGAGTTAATAGGAAATTCGGAGTCTAAGGTTGTAAATATTAGGAAACAGAAGGATCCTGAGCCTGTGTTTTGGGAAGAATATTTGGAAAAGCAATACAGAATTGGGCATTTTGAGGGAAAAAGGGAGAAAGAGAGGGAGAGAGGAAGGAAGAAAGGAAGAGTGGAGGAGAAAGGAAAGAAAGGGAGTAAGGTAAAGAAAGAAAGAAGAAGGAAAGAGAAAGACAGAAAGAGAGAGAGAAAGAAAGAAATAATTGAGAGATGAAAAATAAAGAAAGAATTAAGAAATAAGGAAGCAAAGGAAAGAAAATGAAGAAAGAAATAAAGAAGGAACTAAAAGGAAGAAATTAAAAAACAATGGGGAAAAGGAGAAAGACTGGAGAGGGGTTTATGGCAAACAATGCACCTTTCCTAGGAAAATAGTTATTTTTCATAAAATGGAGCTGCCCACCAGGACTCCCCATCTAGAACCACCTTTTAGGAAGCTGGAAAGGTCTCTTTTGTGCATGAGCTTGACACACACCTCCCTGCACCCAGCCAGGCAGCCAGAGCTTAGCGCTCCCCAGGACAGCCAGGGAGGGCAGCTGGCTCTCAGTGTCAACAGCAATATCAGCCCAATGGTTATTAATAATAACCTAGCCACTTTCCTTTAACTCCTTTAATATGCAAAGGGTTGAAAGGGCCTTTTTTTTGTGGGGGGAGGCAGTAGTTTCTCTAGGAAAATTGAGGCTAAGGGCTGGGGGTGGGGGGAAAACAGAGCCTCCAAAGCGGGAGAATTAAGAAGTTATTTGATGTTTGTGTCCTACAGCTCCCGGAAGACGCAGTGGCAGACAAACTTACAGCCGGTACCAGACCCTGGAGTTAGAAAAGGAGTTCCTCTTCAACCCATATTTGACACGGAAGCGGCGGATTGAGGTCTCTCACGCCCTGGGACTGACCGAGAGACAAGTGAAGATCTGGTTCCAGAACAGGAGGATGAAGTGGAAAAAAGAAAACAATAAAGATAAGCTGCCGGGGGCCAGGGACGAGGAGAAAACGGAAGAAGAAGGGAATGAAGAAGAGGAAAAAGAAGAGGAGGAAAAAGAAGAAAGCAAGGACTGAGTTCTCAGCCCCTTGAAGTCTCGTTTTATGGCAGATGATAAATCGAGATGTTTACGACGGTCATTTGCTTTTATAGAGTATAGAATGGAGAGGCTCACACAGCAGTAACTACCTGTCAAACAGTTGTAGCCTTTTTTATTGTCATAGAAACTTCCCCTACTTTCTCCCCCCCCCCCCTTTTTTCCTTTTTCTTTCTAATAGCTGCGGTTTTAGTTCAATAAATACATAGGTGGCTTGACTGCAAGAGCAGGGAGGGAAGAAAATGTAAAAAATTAAGAATTAAATGATCCAGCAAAGCAAAACCATCCCCAACCCCCAGCAGCCCTAAACCCTGGAAGCAAATGTCACTGCTTGTCCCCTGCTCCCTCCGCTCCCGCCTGTGAGACTGCACACATGGGTGGATGCAGAATATGTATTTATTTGAACAGCTTTGACTTTGCCTATATTTTTTCGGGGGGACAGATCTTTTTTAAGCTTGGTTTTGCCTCTCCCGAATGACCCTAGGGGAAGTGCGAGGCTGCTTCCAGCTTCCTTAGCTTGTTTGTGTAGTGTCTGTCTATCTGTGGAGATCTCCATTCCTACCAGCCATTTATCAATCTCCTCGGAGGGGCCAGTCCTGCAGCCCCTGCTAGATAAGAAGAGCAGCTTGGAGGGTGAGCATACCTGGCAGCGCCCTCAAACACAACCCCCGCCTCACCAACCCCCCCATTCCTATAAGACTGAGGCTTGTATATACCTTGATAGGCCAAAAGACGCAACCCACCCCCTTATTTCTATAGGCGCTGTTTACTCTTTGCCTGTGTGAGCACTCGAAATTCTTCATGTACTACCTAAAGGGAAAACCTGCAATAATTATCAAATCTACTATCAACAAGGGGCTTACATATCCTAAATTTTACTTGGTCAGAATTTATTTAAGAGAGAGCGAGCTGTGGTTTTGCCCTGATGCAAGCTACTAAGTAGCATAAAAAATAATAAAAATACAATAATAATAATAAATAGAGAAAAAAAAAAATCTCAACCAACCTTGTATTGTACTTTATCACTACCTATAGAAGGAGTCATGCTTTGGAAGTATTTGTAATGCGGTTTTATTGTCGTTTGTTGCTGCTTATTTTCTTGGAAAAAAATAATAATAATAATAAAAAAAAAAAATCCCAACAACTGAAACTGCCTAGTTGAGAACGCACAGTATTGTATTATTTTATTGTGCTTATAAAGTAGTGTAGAACTAAATTGCACTGAATGTATAGTTATCTATTTGTCTTGACTTATCTGTTAATGCAACATGCTCGAAACACACACAAAAAGAAATCCCTCGTCATTTGTTTTATGTAAAAGCATAGTTCTGCGTGTTCAAACTCTGAATGTAGCAATTACCGCCAGGAAAAAAAAAGAAAAAGAATAAAAAAACCCCCAACCTCTGGACACCGTGGATTTGTATTGTATACGTGAGACATTACGTAAATAATAATAATTATAATAATAAGAATAATAAAAGGATTTTAAAAGGACTGCGTTGCCTCCAGTGCTATGTCGCTATTTAAAAGCACCCACACGTACCCATCACTCAGAATGGGCTCTGACTAATAGTTCATCCTTGGAATCATCGTTGGCACCCTTCAAAAACCAAGGCTCATCTTTTATTTGAGAGGAAATCAGAATATCTTGGCTCAAGCACCAGCGGAGGTGGCTGGGGCGGGGGGAGGATTCCCCGGCCAGAGCCTGAGAGGGGCAGAAAAAAAACCCCTCATTAAACCCTGCTGCTAATTGTGTGTCTGAAGCTGTAGGTCCGCCAAAAAAATACGAATAAAATCAGATCTTGCAAAGGCTCCGGAGCTGTGAAGTGTTTCTTGGCTGCGGGAGAGATCTCTTTGTGGGGTAGAAAAGGGGGGACGGGGATGCGTTGAGTTTTTACTGGGAATTGCAAACCCCACGCTCGTTCTAGGGTGCAGGAAAACCCCTTTCTTAAGGGTGGGAGGAGAAGACGCCGTTTTCCCCCCTGTTTCTGAGGAGAAGCCGGTAGTCGTCCACGGGAGGTGGCGAGGCTAGAGATATACGGGATGCACAGAAACCCACCCGCACCCGCGGAAGAGTGCGGAGCACCGGGGGGTCGGGGGCAACGCAGTCCCCGGGGGAAAACAGCCCCAAACCCGCCTTCAAAATATTAAAGTTGGCAAGAAAACAGTTTAATTCTTTATATTTTTTTTCCCCAGGTGTAAAGTCCCTTTTCCTATGGCTCCAAATTCACACCTTCTTCCCCATGGGCACCATTCCTAAAACCCACCTCTTTTTCTTTTACTACTACTCTTATTGCTAGTACTACGGCTACTATTATTACTGTTAATAATAATAATATATTGTGTTGTATTATTATATTGTATTGTATACGATATGCTATGATGTTATATCTCATAATCTTACATCATATTATACTATATCCTATTATATCCTATCCTATGGCATGATACCATATCATATTTTATCATATTGTATTATATTGTATCGTATTATATTACATTTAGAGCAAAACCTGGCGTGATGCCTTCAGGTCTCTCTTCTCCATCTCGGATGGGAAATAAACTTTCTAATTATTTCTCTTCCCACCAGCTTCATTTCCCTGAGTGAGGTCTATTGATTTGTAAAACCCAGTCTACCCCTTTTTCTTTCTAACCCCCCTCTGCTGATAAATCTCGAGACCAGGGATGCAGAAAGAGAGGGGATGTTTACCCAGATATTGCAGATAAGGGAGCACAAGGCTTCTCGCACGCAGTCTGGTGCGCGGAGCTGTGTCTGGAGGCTCCTCCGTGGGCTTCAGACATTCTTAACCCAAACCCCACTTAGCTTAAAGGATTTAAATGCCTCGGGGCTTGAAATTGCTGGACTCTGCCCGGGAGAGCTGGGGGAAAAGATTAAAGAAAAAAAACCAAACCCCCCCCAAAAAACCAAAATAAGACGTCAAAAAATAATAATAAAAAATTTAAAATTGAAAAATAATTGAAATCTAAAAATAAATGCACATAACGAGGGTTCACAGCGCGCAGGAAAACGAGACTCGGGTGGATTTTCACCCTTTTATTCCACTTCCCCCCGCCCCAATATCTGCAGCACCCTGCGATGCCAGGGGGAAAAGGAGATTGGAGAGGTGGGGGATGCACCGAAAATGGCATCAGCGGGGTCGGATCCTGCGCGGGGATGGGGCTGAGCGGCTGTGTGTGAATGCAGCTCCCGTGGGTGCCCACTCCCGAATTGCACAAAACCCCAACGCGGGCAGAATTCCCAGGGGTGCGGAGCCTGTTATGGCTCCGCGAACCCACGTTAATCCCCCAGAAATACATAAAAATAACCAGCAATAAGGTTTATTCTAGACTTTTCCATGTCGAGGGCAGGCGCGGAAGGTAAGCGGGTTTATTAGTCATAAAATCGGTTTATTCTACCAAAGCTTTTTATTTGTAGGGAATATTTACCCAGATTTTACGACAAGAGGGTTTTTTCCCCCCTCTCCTCATAGGGTGGATATGTGCTCCTTCATTCCAACAATGCGAAAAATCTGCAGAAATCAGTGAAAATAAAATAATTTCTGCTATGTTACTATATATATATATATAAGAAAAAGGATCGGGATAAAAGATTCCTCCCAACGAGGGGGGGAGGAGAGGGAGAACTTATCGAAGTGTTTAAAAATACTACTAATAATAAAAAAAGAAGCTGCATCCGCACTCTATCCATCATATTTAAATCCACAAATCTAAGTAGTTTTATCCGAACGAATACTACGGAATGACATTTATCTATCAAAAGGGTCTGGAGTTAAATTATTGAAACTACAGCGGCAGCAGTTAGTTTTGGGGGAAATGTTTATGTTCTGTAGTCAACACAAGAGAGTCGCATCTTCAGATGACATCCAGTTATTTCTGTAATCACTCCATCATTTGCAGAGAAAAAGAGAAGAGACCATTTTATGGGGGAAAGTAATTTGAAAGAAGATTCGCTCTCCACAAAGTGGCTTATTCAGAAATGATCATAGCTTCGGTATTACTGAAATTAGACTCATCTACCCGCCTGAAGTAAGAAATATCGTCCTATTCCAGGCTTTTTATTAGCCAATCAAATTTCCTTCGGATCTCCATTTGTGATTTGTGAAAAATATAATTCCTCGAAAAGCTGAGTTTGAGCATATTGCTTATTTTCCCTTAATTTATTATTCTAATCACAGCCGCCGCCGCGCGATAATGCAGCCATTAGGCGAAAAAATTCGTTTAGATTTTATACTCCGAAATAGGCACGGATTATATTTGAGAGAAAACGAATTTCTCGGGCATTAAATTTTTGGGGGGTATTGCGCTGGTGGAGGCGAGGAAGGAGGGAGGGGAGGAAAATGCGTGGGGACGGAGGTGGGGGAAACTTTGTGAGCTGGATTTGTAAAAACAAAAGGCAATTTTCCCCTATTCTATATATGTATATACGAATATTTATTGTCGTCCTATTTTTCCTCCAGGACTTCCCTCCTCCCTTGAATCCAAACCTATTTTACCCCACCCCAAAATAACCTCGCTAATATGAGAGAGGCGGTTTTATGGGGGGGGGGAGGGGGGGGTGGTACGGACAACGAAACGATCGTCCCAAACCCTCCTTTAGCAAATGTGCGCCCAGGTTACTTTCTGCTTGCCAGGATCAAAATTTCCTCTTCACATTATGGAATTTATTATCTTGTCTGCTCGCTGGAAAATGGGATCTCCATTGTGTTTAGGAAGCTGTTGTGGTCGTAGTTTCCCCCCTCGTAACTTTTAACTACCTGTTATAAAATTTATTGGTGGTTTGTAAAGTGAATAAAGTAATTTCCCTTCCATCCGGTTGTATTACAACCTTTGTGTTGTTTGGGCAGACAGACACGCATCCAGCCAGGGGGAGAAAAAATAGATAAATTAAAGAGGCAGGGAGTGAGTCTCCCCCTGCTACCTCCCCCTTTTGGTTTATTTTCCTCAATTAGAATGAAATTAAGGCGTGGAAATACCTGAAAAAAATAATAATGGTTCTGTCTGTGGAAAAGAGCGGGGAAAATGCAGTAAAATATATTCCTGGATGCAGGAGGACAGCCATAGGAGATGATATTTAGGGATGGGGAGGGGTGTGGGGGAAAATAAAGATATCCCTCTCTTTGCAGAAGAAGAGGAGCAAGGCTCCTGGCAGGGTTTGGTGTGTAGGAGCCCATCTGAGTACTCTGGGCTTCGCGGTTGCCTCTTTCCCCCAGTTGTGGTTCGCGGGGGGCCTCCAAAAGCAGGCCTCTACATGGTGGAAAAATGTCGCTTCCCTTCCAAATCCATATTTTCCAGCCGTCTACAGGGCCCCCTCTCTCGGCTTGGGGTGGGGAGTGGGCAAAAACCAAAACAGTCAAAATCAAAACGGAATCAAATCAAATTCCGCCTTTTAGCATCGCATCCCCGACACGGTGGCATGGGAAAACAAAAGGCGGCGGGGGGGGGGTGTTGCTGTAGGAAAATATAGCATAAGAAAACGAAGATTGAAATGCTGGAAAATCATGGATGAGGGGGTCCTCCCGGCAAATCCTAAAGCAGGGTGGGTTGGGGAGATTTGGTAAAGGGGATGGAAGAGTTTCGGGTCAATACCGCGCCTCTGGCTCAAGTTTTGGGTGTAATTCGGGCAGTTCCAGGTGCCCCCCTCAGGGCTGGGGTGGGCAGACGGAGCCCTGCGGGGGGTTGGAGTGGGGCAAAGAGGTTGGAGGGGTATGTGGGGGGGGACAGGGGACATTTTTTGCCCTGGGACGGTTTTATTTGCAGCGGACACACCCTTTGCAGTGAGGGTCTGGGCAGGAAAACCCGGGGGGCTCCGAAATTCTCATTTCCCCCGTTCTTTTTTCTCTCGAGCGCATTGTCCTTGATTATTAATTAAATGCTTTTCAAATTAACATGCTCTCCTCATTTAATATATTCCTTTCTCAAATCCTTTCTCAAAGTGGTTTTACCCCCACTACCCTTATTCCTCTATATTTTCCTATTCCTCCCCCCCCCAATTAATTATCAACACGGAGACTAATAATTCTTAGCTCTAAAGGCCAA
Organism: Psittacus erithacus; assembly: GCA_009867235.2. Taxonomy (NCBI): domain Eukaryota; kingdom Metazoa; phylum Chordata; class Aves; order Psittaciformes; family Psittacidae; genus Psittacus; species Psittacus erithacus. The sequence goes on along the minus strand of WYDI02007638.1, from coordinate 1,173 downwards.
ATCTCATTAGTTAAAGAAAAAATAAACGCTGAGAATTAACCTGAGCTGCAAATAATCATCAAATTAAGCCGAATCTATGTTTAAAAGGAAAAAAATCAGACTGCACCCTGCTTTATATAAACGCGGTGGCTTAAAGGATTAAAAAAAGGGGGGGACGGGGAAAAGGGGGGGCGCGGAGGGGGGAAAAAATGGGAATATTAGAAGGGAATTGTATAAACATGGCGACAGACGAGAGCATTTGCACTCGTCACAAAAAAATGCAACGCATTCCTGGTTGTTTGCAGAAAATTTACAGCTGAGCAATAAAAGTTTACGACTGAATCACAAGTTGGATTGGCCACAGGAAGTCATGTGGACTCCATCCATGAACGTGAACTTTTTATTGTGGTTTCTCTTATGACTCTTTCGCAGTAGTCTTTCCTTTAACAGTCCAAGCAGTGCCAGGGGTAGGATGGTATTTCCCCCCCCCCCCCAATTATTAGCGTGATGATGATGATTTTTATTATTTTAATTATTTTTTTGGCTTAAAAAAAAAAAAATCGAGGCTTTTTTTTTTTTTTTTTTTTTTTTTTTACCCCCCTCCCCGTCTCCTTGGGGTTGGAATTCTTGGTTGCTTTGGGCATTTTGGCATTAATGAGTTTACTGCTGCGTCTGGTTGCCGCCTCCTATTCCCCACCCCTAGGGGCAAAACGCAATGCATTTCCTTTGCAGGATGCGATGATGAGGGGGCACAAGCAGTTGTAAATACCTTTTTTTTTTTCAGCCCAAAAAAAAAAACCCCAGAGAGAGACAGATTCCTCCTCCAGCTTCCCCCATCTCTTGCCCAACCAGAGAAGATCTGTTTTGCTTTTGTTTCCATATTTTTCTCCCCTTTTTTTTGTGTGTTTTTTCTTTTGGTTTTTCTTTTTTTCCCCTTTTCTTTCCGTTTTTTTCATGTTTCTGTGGAGCTGAGCTGCAGCGTCAGTGGATCAGAAAGAGGGAGAGACAGAGAAAAAAGAGAGAGAGTGTGAGAGAGAGGGAGAGGGGGAGACAGGAGCCTCTGGTAAGTGTTCCCTTATTGGTTAAAATGTGTAACTAATGATCCATAGCCCGGGTGTTAAGGATAATGATGCATCGTTGTGCGAGCGAGGGGTGTAGCTTGGATATGAGGGAAAGCTGCTGCGGGGCGGCAGA
>WYDI02007637.1:12650-42781 GCA_009867235.2 Psittacus erithacus | reverse complement strand
TCAGGAGGGATCATCTTCAAGAGGGATCATCTTCAAGAGGGATCATCTTCAAGAGGGATCATCTTCAAGAGGGATCAGCTACTAACCGCCAAACTAAGATGGGAAGGCCAACAAAGCAGTATTTGGGTCATGCGGGATCTTGGCTCAGTGATCACAGTAGTGTGGAGTTTGGGGCCATCTTGTCTGGACCCTGCTTTTGACAAGAAAGGTTGGACCAGATGATCCTTGAGGTCCCTTCCAACCTGGTATTCTATGGTTCTACGACTATGGGCACACACATGCAGGTGGCATTATGAAGGAAGGAAAAGCAGAACATTCAAAGAATACTTTAGTTTTCTGCACTGGCAGCACTCAGGGCTGGCAATAAATACAAATGCTACTTCCCCAAATCTTGGCGTGCTTCAGCTGTTGACATAAATGAAGACAGGTTATTTCTGCAACTTTAACTTGGCTGGGAAGTGGCTGTCAAAGACTCAGGCTCCAGAGCGTGAATCTTCAGACCTGTATAGACACCTAACAGGGCTTCTGCAATGTGACCAGGTCTTGATTCTGGCACTTCCACATACAAGGGCTTCTCAGGCCCACGTTTCCCTTGCATGAGGTACACAGAACAATTCAAAGGCAGCACTGTCTGGCCAATTTTCTGCAGTATAATCGCTTCCTACCTGAAGGTCTGCTTAAGGCTTTCAAGTCCGTGACGCATACAGTGCTGCACTCTGGTGACCCCCAGCTGCCACTTCCCTCTTAACCACCTCATACAGTTTTCAGTTCTGCAACTCTAAATGAAGGTTTACTGCACAGTGAGACAAAACTGAAGCACAAACAATTTCTGAACTTCAGCATGGGTTCAAATACAGAAACAAAATGAAGATGCATGCCTGTCTGCAGGAAGCACTTGCAAGGACAGGAGACTAATGAGCTCATGACTGCCAGGGCATAAGAGCACAAGGTACACTGGAACAGAAGCCAGGTTTTTCACCTGTTATCTATTAACTTATTAATCGATAAGGTGTTATATATCAACCAGTGATTTTAGAACAATAGCAGCCACATAAAGAAGCTGAGGATTCAGGTTGGAAAGAGACATAAAGCAGTTTGTGAACTTTGCTGGTTGTCCACATACAACAGAGCAACATGACAGCCAGTCCAGAATTTCCCAAACAGGAACATACCACAGTGACACATACTCCACTTAGCCAACTCATGCTGATTCAACTTGCATCACACAATTTCAAATTTAAAAAGAAAGCAAGAAACCAAACCACAGAAAGAAATCAAGACAGGTGTGAGAACAGATTATTCCTGCAGACATCCTAACTATATTCTGGGAAAAAAAATAAAATAAAATCACATATCTCGTTCCCAGGCTGGAACTACATTACAAAGACCTATCAGGGCAATTATATCTACTTCATATGTTCAAATGCACTTCCCTTACTGAAGCCACTAGGTCAGTTGAACGTAGCACACACACAGCATTGTACAGCTGTTAGCTTCATGTAAATCAAGATAGACAACCTCATCCTAAACTAGGTACATCAACAAAAAGCTCACTCTCATTAACTACTTGATAGAGGCTTAAACCTGCCATTTACCTTCAAAAAGTAGTTCACATGAATTCACCTTATATGACTGTAAAAAAACATCAGCCAAATCTGTTTAGTTTTAAATGGTGGTTTGAGTTAACACAGGCAATTTTTGAGATGGAACACAGATCAATTACATTAACTCAGGGGTAGATAAAAAACCCCCAGTGAGAAGAAACAGGTGGAAAATTTAACCTCTTCCATAACCACAGCTGGATTCAGGAGAAAATACCAGTGTATGGCCTTACTTAATTCTGAAAGGCAGTGTAACTCACAGCTAAATAACACCCTGCTGACATTTTCATAGTGGCAGAACCTCTGTAAGAAGAACAGTAGCAACTTCCTAAAACCCAATGATCAGTAATTCGGGAACTTTTAAGAGGCAAATTCACATGCAGAAAACTCTATTTAAAACAATATTTAGCATGGACTACAGATCAGTACACAGGTAAGAGTGAAAGACAAGACACCATGCAATTCCTCAAAACTACGAACCCTCAAAGTTCCTATTGCAACATATTTATTAACCAATTCACGACAACATAATTATCTCCTGTAAAACAGACAATGTCACAGGTAGCAATCCACCTACACCTTAAACAGCTGTAAGTGTACCATGGATGTTTCCCAACACCCTGCCAAGTCTAACATATTTGTCAGGTGAATGCACTTCCACGTTGGCAACACTAAGAATCTTGCTTCCCTCTACATCAGTGCCCTCCTAAAATACATTAATGCCAACACAATAGAGGGAGAGGTCTTTAAAATAATAAAGTGAGACCACAAAAAGTACAGGGCAACCCCAGAGTTAAAAACAAACCTAAAATATGACAGGAAAAAGCCTACAGAGAAGAAATAAAGGAATTCTTAAGATGTGCTTTGATGCCGTTAAATTCTCTTCTTCATTAAGCTACAGAACACAAACTACTGCAACTTGAAAGTGCTGCGAACACATGACACAAGCAAGCCTTGCCCCAGTCATGGTGACTGTACCTGGATGAATCATGGCTAAATCTCTCATACTTACAAACACATACCATACTTAAATTTTTCTGCCCTTCTGTAATTCGCTTCAGGCTTATATTACAACCTCCAGCTTTCCAACCACAGCCCAAGACATACCATCTAAAGCTCTTATTCCAATGATGCTGAAATGGATGAAGAGCAACCTGATTACCTTCTCTGTTCTTCTGCTTTACCTTAAGCACCCAAAATACTTTTGGTGCTTTGTTGTTGCTGGTTTTTTTTGCTCAAGTTGTACATGAATTATTTTCCTCCTACTGGAAGACTCAATGTACACTAAACATTGTCAAAACACTGTATAAAAACATTTTACCTCTCGAGAGTATTCTTTTTCCCTATCCCTTTACGCTAGGCTCTTCGAAGGCCCAGCGACCTTATGACCGTGTCCAAAGCACGTGGGAATACTACGCTATAAAGGATACAAACAATTACACGATAAACACGTTTCAGGTATTCAAAACGAACAAGCCCTTGAAGTACTAAAAATCCTTTGATTTCATTTCGGACGGAGTGAGTTTATCTCGCAAGGCTCTGTTCTCCGCGAGGTGCTTTCAGGATTCACGAGCACTCCACATCATTTTCTGGGGACAAACGCGCGAAGCGTTTCCACCGACCCTTTCTGCAGCGGACAGGGCTCCCACACAGGCCCCAGCTGCCGGCAGGGTAGGCCGGACGTCGGCTCCTCCCGGGACTGCCGGGGGCACAAGTCACTGCCTTTGAGGGGAAGTCTGGGCACCGCTTACGCGGGTGACGGGCGAGGAAGAGCCACCGACAGAGCGGGGCAGGCAGTCGGCACCTCACGCCGAGGACTGCCCGCAGTGCTCATCACGATGGCGACCCAGCGGCAGCTCCGGGGGCAAGGCCCACAGGAAGGCCCTCGTAGAGGGTAGGCCTCAGCCCGGCAGCGGAGGGGCTCACCCGCCGCTAGCGACAGCACTCCCCCGGCCACGGCCTCTTCCCCGCGCAGGAGAGCCGCTATCGAGGCCGGTGGCCTACGGCCGAGGCCCGTCTGGCGGGCGGACCCTCCGCGCAACACCCGCCCTGCTGCCTCGCCTCCCACCCGCAGGCAACTCCCCTCCAGTGACGCCTGTGGACGGGCCCCCGGCGCCGCCGAGATGCGGGGACGGGGTGAGGAGGACCCTGCAAGCACAGCCGCCAGTGGGGGAGAGCCGTAGCAGCCGCCGGATGGTCCGGCCGCCTCCCCGTTCCCGAGATGGCGGAGGCCCCGGCGAATAGCACGGGGCCCGCACCCTATCGGGAACGGGGGGGAAGCGATGCTCCTCCCCAGTCCCGCCGCTTCGCGCCAGACCCCGCCGTCCTTTACCTCGCGCTGCTCGGCTTCCCGGGTTCCGCCGGCGGCGGACGCAGGCACTAGGGAGCTGCTCGGTGGTGACCGGGGAGAGAGGGAGACTGCGGTGAAGCTTGCGCCGCGGGGACACAGTGCCGCTCTCCGTCCGGCCGGGGAAGAACAGCCCGGGAGGAGGCTCCGCTCCGTGCCGCCCCCCTTGGCCCACAGCGCCGCCCGGCCGTCTCCGTCGTGTAACCCGGCCGCGCCAGGCGCCGCGTACCGAGCGGGTGCTTCGGTGACCGGGCCCAAGGTGGGCAGGAGCAGCCGGCCGCTCCCGGTGGCTGGGGCGGGAGCAGCGGCTGTGGTGTGGGGGGCCCTGCCTCTAGCGTCCTGCGGGGCTCGCCGGCACCGGCAGCCCTGGAAGGGGTCATTCCGCAGAAGAAACTCAAAATGGGGAGCGGGAGCAGCAGCTGCCGGTTAAGGCCCGGCCCGGCTGAGGGCAGCCCTGCTCCCCATGAGGCGGCTCTCGCCACCTTGTCTCGTGGTTACCGATAAAACGTGACTGTCAAAACAACTTCACGAGTTCACCTTCGAAAAGAGTGACTATGTGCTCTTAACCGGCGTGGGAAAACCGGCGTGAACAAACAGACCTCGCCTGTAGAGGGCATGTTACTGGTTACAGGAAGTTCAGCAAACAGTTGTTGATTACGAAGGTCAGGAAGAGCATAGTGAAACCTCATGGCCATGTAGCGACAGGTTTCAAATCCGTAACACAAAATGGGTGGATGTTTAACTTCTGGTGCTGCTGCCGCTGTCCTGTTATACTAAGCAGCTTCTAAAGTTGTAGCAGAAGAGAAAGCTGCTGTGGTGCAGAATGATGCAGTGGATCTGGGGGCTGATGCTGGAGGAGAAATGGCATGAGTTTTTAAGGAAGCTGGGAAGAGTGGTGGGACCTGGCATCAGTGATTGCAGTGGAGGTTATGAGCTGCAAAAGGAGGATAGAGGAGAAACTGATTAGGAGAGGGCTTCACTGTCTGCAACAAGCAATGGACATTTGTTGAACAATGGGAGATTATGGAAGGTGAAAGACAGACATGCTCCTGACAGACTGAGATGGTGATAAGCAGCTCTTTAATTGGAACTGCTCTGAAACCGCCATGAAGAGAACTAGGCACCTGAACAAGAGTTTTGAATTTATCGACACAAGGGGCAAAGCTCTTAAAAATCAGTTTACAAACAAACGAATTTACAAACAACACCACTCCTCGAGGCAGTTCCACTGGGAAATTTTTCTGTAGTTACATAGAAACTTGTTGATCTGAGAAATTTCATGCTCAACAAATGGGCATTAAAATATAATTGGAAAATTACTGATGACGTTTACCCGTTACTGAATTCTAAGAATAGGGCTTCATTACATTGCTGTAGGCATCCTTGTCAGCTCACACTGCCGGCCCGATCAAGATAATAGGCGGGGTCTCCACTTCTTCCCGCTTGGTCATCGAATTCCAGAAGGAGATGAGTGCCTTCCTACGCCCATTGTTTTGAGATACCTCCCCGCCATCTCATTCAACCGCCTCCCATTAGGGCACAATGCCTAAGGAGGACGTCGCCTGGAGGTGTCCCACATTGAGCTTCCCGGGGAATAGAAGCAATGAGAAGGGAGAAAGGTTTCCCCGAGGGGAGTACGGTTGTTTTCCTGCGCGAAGGTGCTTCTCATTGTGATGCATCCCATTCCTGAATGAATGGCATCTCCAGCCTCATTTGTCCCTCATTTTCTTTCAAAGATGGGAGCGAGAACTAGCCCTCAACAAATTACTGCAGTGCTTATTAAGCACCTAATCTTACATGCTTCGCAAGAAAGAGCAAAAAGTCAGGGCCAGTTTTGTATCTCAGTCACTCCTAATTCCACTGCTGCTTCCTTCTGGGGCCTGCAGAGTCTTTCCCTCTGCACCAACACCAACCTGTTTGCATTAGAGCTGTAACTTTAGTTTTAATGCCAACAAAGAATAAGCAAGTGCAACAGAAATAGCTAGTTTTACGGTGAACTAATTATGCATGGGTAGCTCACTATAGTTGTCTTGTGAAAACTGCAGAAAGGTGCTCAGAGTAATTCCTCTTGGAATTATTAGTTTGTAGGGATAACAGTCCTATTTGGCAGCACAGCAACATAAAGGCAAATAGGTTTTATATGTAGGATTGTATGTATTTTACAATAAAAGTAATGCTATAAATTTTCAAATTAGTACTCAAAACATTTAATGTTTTAGGACTTAAATTGCTTCAGGCATTAATAGTTTGCCCATTACTTTGCTATTTCAGTGCTTATCTTGTAGTTTTATGGTGTGCAATATTTAAATAAACAAGAACAAACATTCACGTTTCTGATACAATACGTAAAGTGTATATATATTCATCCACAGGATGTGCTGGCAAGTTTCAAAAAAGCTGTCTCTTACCATGACTCACTGAAAGAAAATAAAGAATTATTCAATACACTAATACTGTACATGTCCAAAAATCCAGAGGAAAAGCCTTGATCTGAATTTGTGTGTGCAAGTGATGGCTTCATGCATGTACCAGGAACTGTTTCCTTACTTCATGTATTCAGTGTTTGGACAAGTATCAGAAACAAAATCATTTTTCTTTAAGGGTGTGATGTGTTAATCATATGTTTGGAAAAATAGGTCATGTAAATTCCAGTCTAACGACTATGTCTTTATGTTTTTAAGGTTGCCGAAAAAGAGGAAGAGAGACGTTTTCAGTATGCTAGAGTCTGATAGCCTCCATTAAACTGCACTGCTAGTGGGGTTGCTGCTGGCGCTTGATGGATGAAACTATGTTGTTCTTTGCCAGTTGTACGTATTACAGTATTTGACACCATGAAAATGCCAGACTAATTTGGGTACTGGCAGATTTCTTGCTACCACAGTTAACACTTTAAACAGGAGGGATTTTGGTGTCTACATAATTATAAGCACTGTATTAAAAATTCTTTTAAGTATGTGTGTCTCTTTTTACTTTGAGTTTCCACACAAACTTTTTCAAACAGTACAATAATCACTTATTTGCTATTGGGGGGAGGTTTGGTTTGGTTGGGTTTTTTTTTCACTCCTCTGTCTCTCCTTATGTCTACAGTTGGCTTGTTTTTATTTGGAGTGGCTTGAACATGCTGCATGTAATCTGTGCTGTTTGGCTCAAGTGGTTAGTCTGGTCTTCACTGAATGCTTTAACAACAGACTTTCCATTTTAGTTTCTCCAGTGTTGCCTTCTCAAAGTAAAAATACTTTACTCCGATCTTGCTTATATTATAAATCATGTTAAAGTAGTATTATTACCAGAGTTGAGCCATAAAAACAAGGAAATGTCAGTCCTTTTTAATGTTTCTGATTATATACAGCTTAAGTCTACTCAGCAAATTGTGATTTCCTTTCTTCTGCGCTCAAATTGGCTTTGAGGGTCTATAGTTAAAAACAATTAGACTTTGATTTGCAAGAACAATTTGCAGCTAAATTTTTGGTTTGAAGAACATTCTGGTGTGGCAAGAAAGACATGTTTAACTTTGTCAGTATTAAAGACTTATTTTTACTTACAGTAACATATTGAATATACAATAATAAATACTGTAGGAAAATGCCTGAGAAATAAGGGTGCATTAAAAATTCATGCCTGCCTGCAGCAAATCTGAAATAAGTTATCTTTCCAGGAACTTAAGGTATAGTTTTTATCCTTATTCAGAGTTTTACTTTGGACCATTAATATATACAATCAAAGCCCGAAAATACCATGTTTTTTTCCTGAGATGAAAAAAGCCTTCATCTAGTTCCTGCAGAAACCATTTTCATGAAAATTGATTCAGTCCCTCCATGCTATAACCCTTCCTCTTCCTGAGGAGCCTTCCACAGTCTGAGCCAGCTTTAGGTTTCATTTACCATCAGGGGAAATAAAAAGTGTTAGCTTCTACCCCCTCCCCCTTTTTTTTTTTTTATTTAATGGATTTACCTTAATGCTGGTTTAAGATGTTTAACTTGGCTTCTTGGAATGCCTGTGTCTCCAGTTAATATTACTTTGCCCATGATCTTGGAAGTTTGTGCTCCTACAAAAGATAACTATTCCCTCAGCCAGCATGTGATTTTCAAAGTAGAACTTTAATTCCTTAAGTAAAAACAAAAAAAGGGGAGGGGAAGCATAAAAGTTTTATAAAACTAAACAAATCAGTACTTTGATTCACCTACCCATCAGTAAACTATCAAAGGCATTTGTTTATAAGGTTATTGCTGAACATTAATAGTTGTAGATTTTCAAATTCCTGTTTAAAGGCATTCTAAAGCAGTGTATTACTAGTCTGCATTTAACATACTTGTACTTTAATGAGATACTCCAGACATACTGCAGAACAGAAATAAAAATTTGCTTATTATACTCAATATTGCCACATTATATGGACTACAAAGATGCTTGGGGTTTTGGAAAGGAGATGCAGAGAGATTATGACAATAAATGCTGTAATCCAAGAAATAAAGAATTACACTTAATTGTATCCTCTCTGCAGGCAAAGAATAAGGTCACGCTTATATAGCTGGCAGCAGCCTCACTGCTATAAGGATCTTCTGAATTTGAAATAAGCTCACACTTCAGTTTTGATTTGTGGTGAATCTGATTCTGTATTGGATTTTCTCTGCTGTGCTGTTTTTATCAATCTGATACATCAAATTTTGTGGATATCAAAAATCCATCCTGATCTGTTTAAAAAGCAGAAAGAAAAAAAACAAATGATGCTTAATATGCCTCCTTGGCACATATAAAAAGCAGTTAGCTGACTCTCATTGTAACTGCTATGGTTTTGTCTGTTGAATATCACTGCCTTAATTTTTAAAACCTGCACTGATCCCATCCCGTGGCAAATTTAATATCAGAGATCTTAGAGATCAGTGTATTTAAGATAGGATTTAAGAACAAGGCTAATGGTAAAACTGCATAGTTCTATTTCTGTATTATTTTTAAAAATCAGATTTAATTTACGTCACTGCAGTAATTAGACTCAGCTTAATGGAAAATAATAATAAAAAAAAAGTAAAAAACCAGTTTGACACTTCTGTAACCTTACCATAGCCAAAATATGTTGTAAAAAGGAAAAAGAAAATCAATACATCGGGGGGGGGGGTCCACTTTATACATCAACTATGTGAGACCACCTCTCAAACAAAATGCAACAGCTGTTTTAACTACACCATGCAATACTAAGGAGTAGCTTAACAGACAGTTAACTATCCCTTTGAAACTGTAGGAACTCTGTAAGCAGCGTGCTGTTACCTGAACTGGAATTTGACCAGGATGTGAAAGTTTACTTACTGGTTTTCACAAAACAACTGTTGTATGCTGATCAAGAAAGAGCAACAGTATCATTAATGGCCTCCATTCACAGGTAAAGACAGAGCCCTGAGAACAAATCTGCTCCAGGACAGAAAATCTCCAGGTTTCCAATGTGCAAGGTAACTGCCTTCAGGCAGTTGTTAAGAGGGCAGCCACAGTTGCGAAAGAAGTCGCAGTGATTTTGAAGAAGCTATCTAAGAAGTGATAGCTACTGAGTCGAATCATCCTACATTGGACTTCGTCTTTATTAAGGAAACAACAGGGCAGACAGAAAGGGAAAGAAGTCTGGTGGTTTTGTTGGTTTTGTTGTCTTGTTTCTTTGTTTGTTTTTGTTGGAACAGTGTCATATGTATTAGGATTAAAATTATCTTATGTTCCTACCTGTTTAGTTTCACTGTGACAGCATGTAAAAACTACAAGATACCTTGTTTGTATTAGGATTTTATCTCATTAAGTTGTTCTGTATCACCTGAAGTTACCAGTTTCCTTAGAGCAGAACAGATGGTTTTCCTCAAATACATTAATTCCCAAGTATACTTAATGTGACTATGTCATGTTGAGATGGAGAATTAGACCCTTGATAACAAACCACTTATTGAAAAAGTCGATTTGATATTAGTCAATTTGATATCAGCTTTCTTTTGACTATGTAATATTATATATGTATATACATGTATGTATGTAATATTACTTCAAGTGAAATTTTGGCTTCTTTTTACTTTATATATTTTCACATTTTATGGGATTTGTGATGTTAAACGTTATCAGTCCACTTCACCTTACTAAAACACTGGGAAAAAAAATCATTAAAACTTTCAGTGATGCAACATAAACCCTAGTACTTTCTGCCTACTGGAAGTTTTGGTATGTCTAATGTTTGCTCTGATTCAGAAATTTTTAAATGTTAAAACACTGGACCTTGCTGCAGAATGGAATTTCTAAGTAGATCCAATGTCATGTACTTGTAGGCAAGTTTCATTTCATCTATTAATGTCACTTGAATGAACAAATACTTTTACCTGTCAAGACAGACTCTACTCCACTGTCTGTACAATTAATTTACCAGAAGTTAATTGCTTGCCAATCTTAAGTGATACATGAACCCATTTACCTCACAGTGACTGACCTTCAATTAATAGATGATTAAAACAACATAAAAATCTATTTCATTTCTTTCCCCAAAGGGTTTCATAGAGGCTTTATTTCCAAGTACAGATCCTATACAGACCTGCGTATTTTACAGAATTTTCTGATACCACAACTCAATAACTTCAGAAGTCTACGATATACAAGTACCTTGCAGGTATCTTGCTTAGTGCCAATTTTTCTCACTCATCATTTGTTACACAAAAGCTGGCTAGTTTACAGCAACCCTTGCACTTGACTTGTGTCACAAACATCTGCAAATTACTCCAACTGCTTACAAAAATAAAGTAGGGAACTTGTTACAGTCTAAACCCACTAGCACTCATTTATGAATTATATGTCACTAACTAGTTTCCAAACTTGATAATGTGCATGCTGTATGTTTTATGCTGAAAAAAAAAAATACAAGGAGATGGGGGGGCAGGGAGTGATGTTCATTTAAAAACACCTGTGTAAACTATTTTTTTAAAAGGAAATCCTTTGTTCAGTATGTGATTCTTTGTAACTGTCACATGATAGAACCTAATTATTTAGATGGGAAACTGACTGCATGGCTATTTGGTTGCTGCTGAATAGGGAACAAGGCTGCCTTCTGGTTTCCTGTAAATTCTGACCTTTTTGTTTGGTTGGTTTTGTCCCTTTAAAATCCACCTATCCCTTCTACTTTTTAACATTTCACACCCTCTGTCACTGGAAATGGGGCCACATTCTTTCCCAGTGAATAACACTAGCAACAAAAGAAACTGAAATTTAGAAAGCCACAGGCAGCTAAGGACCATCTTGAAGTTTCAGAGACATAAAACTACAGTCACTCCTTGCAACAAGACAGTCTACAGTTTCTGATTTATTTGAGGACTAGGTAAAAATTAGTTAGCTCAGACCTGCCAAATTCATGGCAATTTCAAGTCCAGAGAACAAGACAGTCAGAACCTAAGACAAGCTCCACTCCACCCTGCTCATGACATTCAGACTGGTATCTGTAACCAGATCTAGCTCACACACAGAATTCAGGATGAAGCAGAGGTGGTGTAATTTGGATCTGGGCTTATCTGTAATAGACAGCTTATTAAAAAAAAAATAACAAACAAACTCCAAAACAGTTGATATATCATGAAAACATGTTTAAGCCTTCTTCAAATAGTTGATTGAAAACTGAACTATTTCAATTACTTTATTCCTCTGTTTACATTCACCAAAACTTGGAAAAAAGAATCATAGAATTGTCTGAATCACAAAACAGTTAGGTTTGGAAAGGACTTTAAAGATCATCTAGTCCCAACTCCCCTGCCATGGGCAGGGACACCTTCTGCTAGATCAGTTTGCTCAAAGCCTTGTCCAGCCTGGCCTTGAACACTGTCAGAGATGGGGCAGCCACAACTTTCCTGGGCAACCTATGCCAATACCTCACCACACTCATAGTGAAGAATTTTTTCCTAATTTATAATATAAATCTATCCTCTTTCATCTTAAAGCCATTCCCCCTGCTCCTATCACTACATGCCCTTGTAAAAAGTCCCTCTCCAGATTTCTTGTAGACTCTTTTTAGGTAAGAACACACTAACTTGGACTCTGAAATGGGCATAGTTCATATTTTCTATGTAGTTCTGCAATTTTTGAGCTATGATTTCTTGTCTTGTGCAGTGGTGATGGTTAGGAGAGAACAATGCATACTCCAAAACCAAGTAAGAATTTTATCTGTACACCAGTGTTTGTTGTGAACTTGCCCATTTTCCACATGCAGAAATAAACTATACACAGTACTAAGAGTAGAAAATTAAAAAGGTAAGTACTCAGCAGAACAAACTTTCCCCTCATCCATACACATGTTGATAATTATTTTCCTCAGCAGCATTATGCAGTTTGTGACTGATGACTCTTAAAGGCAAATGTTTTGGACTCTCCTAATTGTTGGTGGTTATACATCTACTTTTTGAATTCAGCAGCGAGCAAAGGCATATACAAATTAATCCCTATCTGGATTATGTTTAAACCTGTTATTAGGATTGAAATAGAAAACAAGCCACACTTCCATAATTTAAGGTTGTTTCATGTGCCTTTCAACACTCTATGCTGTCAGGTTTGCCCCTTTGAGGATGACAGGTTATGTCACTCCCAAGTGTGACTGCAGCCACTGTCACACGCATGTTCTTCCCCGGGCTCAGCAACAAGACATTTACCAACCATGGCAGCACATACACAAGCAGAAACTAAAGCTCCCAATGTATTTTCACATAGCTCTCCACTTGATCTGGCACTCCCCTTCATAGGTAAATGGGGGGGGGAGAGGGGAGGCAAAAGAAATCCACAACAATCACCTTTTTGTCTCTGAATTTTAATAGTATGCTATGCTTTTTAAAAATCTTGCAAGTTTGTTCGGCTAGTTTCAGAAAGTATTATTTTTGCAACTTCCAAATATGCAAAACCAAAATCAAATTCAAAATGAGCCTTTATATTAAGTAAATATGAACTGTAGGTGTAACAAGTTTTAAGATATATAACAGAACAATTAATCATATTGTTCTCAGAATTTGGCTTCTCCAACTCAGCTTGACTCTGGCAAAACTTTACTTACTGATCACAAATAATGACACTTAAAATATACTTGTGCTTTACTCAGGTCTATTTATTTCACCTCCTATCTCTGCATCTTTTGCTTGTTAATGTGAAACTTCCTAATGCACAGCGAGCTGCAGACTCGCTACCACACATATTCATCTTTGCTCCTTTGATTTCTTCTGCTCATTCATACCTTTTCTTGTGTTCCCATTTCTCATATCCAGCAAAGGGCCAGGGGAAAAAATTTCAGAAAGGAGCAGAGAGAGAAACACCAAAATAAGGGTTTTGTAAGGCAGAATATTACTGCAAATATGCTTAAATTCAGGAAACTATAAAGCACTTGGTTAATGAAAATAACAGATGATGTCAGCATTTGTATACTTCCTTTAGTGTTATTTCTTGCCTGCTAAATGAAGCTGCTTCCTTAGGGAGATTAAGGATCTATTGCTAGCTAACGTTCTTCTCCCCTAAAAGTAACATTGTTCTGCTCTTTCTTACTATATTCAGAATTTGATAGAATTCTCAAAATATTTTTTTTCATTTAAATCTTTTTTACTATGAGGCTGGTGAGAGAACAAATTGTTACAAGTCTTGAAGCAAGGACACATGCCTAACAGTGCATCCAGGCAGTGTCAAGCTAAAGGATACTGAAAAGGGATGAAAAAAATGGTTCACTCAAGTTTTCTTCTCATTGTGCTGGAAAAGCAGTGGCTGCTGAGCAGATCTCAAAGGACGTTTAAAAAATATTAAGTATAAATCAATGGCATTCCATAAGCAAAAACTGACTAAACACCCCCTGATAAAGTAGTGACTTAAATGCTCACATGCTGGCTAAAAATCTGTGCCCTTTTAATGATGTCAGATAAAGGAAGTTCACAATTTTAGCATGCACTTCCCTGAAACTATAAATGATTAGGTATAATTGTGCAGTGTCTGCAAGATAAAAAGAACAGTACAAAGATACTTAAGAAAGCAAGTGTTTATGTGCTTGATACAGTGTAGTTACACTACACTGTGTACACAGAGTACACGAGCTGCCTTGACAAATTCAGATAGGATATAAATAGTGGTATTAGATGTTGATGAAATTGTAAGTGGATACATATCAGGCTACTTTACAAGCAGTAATCCCTCTGCTGGCATTTAATATCATCACTTCCAGCAATTACTCTACCATCATGAGCATTTTTATGTTCTGTCATGGAGAATTTTTGGTTAGAAATCTGACTATTGCGAACACAGCTTTTATATTACTAAGCATTCATATTTGTAAGGAAAATGCTTTTCCTATTTCTGTATTTGCTCCTGCTTTGTCTAGCCTGCTTCTGGCTTTGTCTGCTCAATACCTGATGTTCTGTCTTCTCTTTAGACATGAATTCATTGTCTGCTCTGTTAAATACCCATTCAAGTATTGGCTCAAATAACCTTAGATACGTTCTCTGCTGCCACATATCCTGAATTTAGGAAAATCTTCTTCCACTGATACTCAGTATTCTCTGCTGCTGAATCACCGTGTTGCCAGTGTCCTCTGTCATGCTGTCTGATGACCTGTGTGGATGTAAACACCCAACGCATTATTTGTAAGGATGAAGTGACAAAAGCTGCACAATCCAAAGAAGTAATTTTATTTTGCAAATTTAAATGTAAATTGTTCTTTACTAGGGCTTGAAATTCCAACTTTCATATCCGAGTTCCCAAATGGCATAGTGGTATAATGTTTTAATGATTATCCCCTCAAGCCATTCACAGAACTCATTGATTGAATCATCATTAGTTGCCTTCCTAGCAGCATAAACCTATATGATCAACATATTTCCTGACTTTGTTCAAAGGCAAACTGTAATGATTCTATTGCTCACAGTCATACCCAAACACTTTGATGCTCCCCCAAGTTTGATAAATGCAACCCCTTTTCAAGCCTCTGAATAGTACACCACATACCTATCCATCATTATGAAATGACCTCATCATTACAGTACAGCTCTGAGACTGCTCATCCATTCATCAGACATCATTCTTTGACCATAATGGTAAATTCCAAGTTCATATTAATTTGTAAAGTTTCATATGATTCTTTTCTGTACTGAAAGCAGCAGACATTGCATCTGTGAAAGAATTAGAAGAGAAGCATCACGAATACAATCCATACTTTCCACAAAGGAGCCTCTTAATCGGAGGCTCTTAACCCTAACATGTATTAGTTCCACACATGTTCTAATTTTTTAACAGGTCATAGGACAGTTTTCATCTAATGGGGCAGAGGGAGAGATTCTGCTCATACTGATTACCCACCAGTTGGTAGCTGCCATGAGCTAAATGTATTACCAAACTCCCAGTTTCCTCAGTGTTATTTCCTCTGAGCAGACCCATACACTCAGAAATTCCCCAGATCTTCCCTGTTATTTGAAAAAAATACAGCAAACAGAAAGAGCCGTACGCTACTATTACAACTACAGGCAACTGCAGATTTCCCTGCAACCTGGCTGGGGAAAAAAAAAACTGGGAAGGACTTTGCAGAACAGAAAAGATGAATTTGAAACACTCTTTTTAAGCGACCTTTGGCTGACGATATAACACTCTTTGTCATAACTGTTTCTACTGTGCAGCAAGTATTAGAGAGCCAATAAAAGCCTAATGAAAAATACAGGCTATTCTTGAGTGTGCCATAACTAAAATAACTTAAAAAAAATAGAAGATAAGCTAACATCACGCTTAATGGTCTAACTACAGAGACTGTTCATAAATTCAGTTACTTGAGATCAAATTTATCCAATCAGAACCTGTCCAATAGAACCTGGAAAAATTTGAAGAACAGTTGATCCATCCATGACTTCACTTATAAAAGCCTGGGGAAAAAATTCACCCGAAAAGTAGAAGATATGACTAGTGAAAAGCTTAAATTTTTTGCTGCAGCTACTTATGTATGGGACTTCTGATAAATTATTGATAGCAACAGAAAGCAAACTGAAGCTTTTGAGATGTGGTGCAAGCAAAGACTCTTGCCTGTTTCCTGGACAGAAAAGATGATAAATGCTCCTATTAAATATATTATTGGAGAAAAGCAGACTTGATTGTCAGAAATGAATAGATGTAAATGTATGTGCTTTGGACACATCAGGAGTGGAGATGGAAATAACTTTGAGAATGTAATTATGTAGGGAATGGTGACAAGTCATTATAACAGAGAGCAGCTAGGAGGTGGATAGATGAAATGCAGTAGGCTGCTGTGACTTCAGTTTCTGAATGCTCAAAACTAGCACTGGATCAAAGAGGCCTCTAAAATTCTCCTATGAAATCACCAATATGTAGGTGCCAATAAATTGATTTTATTTCATTTGCAAGCAAAGGAAGCAAGTGCAATTGTTCTGTCAATACAGTATTTGTAAATTACAAGTATATTTACCAGTATACACTTTTTCACAATGGCTTAAATACACTGACAATGACCATCTCTGTAATTTCTGAATGTGTCTTGATACCACAGAAGTTCGTTGACAACTCTGTCTCTGGCAAGTATAGCTGTCTCTGGAGAATAGCCATGAGCAGGTTGATTAGAGACCAAGACAACAAACGGAGCCTTGTGGTTGGTCTCTACTACAGGCCAGCAGATCAAGGGGATTCTGCTGATGAAGCCTTCTTACTCTTGCTACAGAAGGCATCACGCTCACAAGCTCTTGTGCTGCTGGGGAACTTCAATACCTGCTGGAAAAGTAGAACAGCAAGCTGTAGGCAATCCAGAAGACTCCTGGAATGCACTGAGGATAACCTCTTAAGGTTATCCTCATTACCCTATTACCAGGTAATAGACAGCCCTACCATGGGGGATGCGATTCTGCACAAGTGAGCTACTCAGCGACATCAAGAGTGGAGGTAGCCTGCCCTGCAGTGATCATAGACTGGTGGAGTTGCAGTCCTGAGGGATATGGGTCAGGCAAAGAGCAAAGTCGGGACCCTGAATTTTAGGAAATCCAACTTCCAGCTGTTCAAGGAGCTAGTCAACAGGTCACATCCAGAGGGCAGTTGGAACTAGATGATCTTAAAGATCCCTTTCAACCAAGACTATTCTAAGATTTTGTTATAATTGTCCTATCTCCAAGCATGACTCAGAATAAGGACTTTTTCATGCAGCACAGGACAAAGCCCTCCTTATCAAACCCAGAACAAAATAACATGTAGACAGACTGTGGCTAGGGATCAGTTTCAAACGAGTATATCATCATACAGTATTTGGTTTTTCCCTTTATTCAGAATTGGTGCTATTACATGAAAAGTCAGTGAGTTGTGGGACCCTTCTCTTTTTCAAGGAAGCACTTTGGGTGTCCAGCCGATTGTCTCTATAAGATAATACACGCAAGTCCTCCTCCACCCTTTTAATGATGATGCTTTGTCAATGTAGCACATGGGAGATAAACGTAAATCCCTGTTTTCGGGATAAAGCATGCTTCCTAGTCTATTCTTAGATGAAAGTAGTTTCACTGAATATACCCTCTGGAATGGGACACCTTTTGGAGGTCCTCCATTATGGCAACACGCATTGTGAAGAAATCCACCTCTGATCCACCTCAATTTACAAGAGATGTAAAATACATCAGTTCTTTTGTAAAAATAGGTAGTTAAAACAATTAGGTGCTATTATCAAAGATATGTTACACTGCAGAGTTTAGTCAGAAACCTCAGGAATATCTCTGAAGACCCAGTTCGGCAAACTTAAAGGCTGTAATTTTAACTGGAGGAGCTGCATGCAACTGCATGTGGGAGAGAATCAACAGACGTGCAAAGAGAAAAGACAACCAGATATAAGGACTAATACCAAAGGAAAAGAAAAAAAAAAAAACTAACAGAAAAAGCTTCTATGCGAAACTGAAGACAAAAAATGATTTCCCAGGGTTTGATTTTTACTGAGTTCAGAGGAACTGGTGTATTGCAGGAAAAAAAAAAGTGCAACACTGAAAAGTAAATAGGCTTTCATAAGGCTGAAAAAAACCCCTTCATGATTAGGAAGCAGCTTGCCAGAAAGCAACCTGCTAGATATAAAAAATTGGCTAAATGCTAGACTTGAAAACAAGTAATTAAGCTTTTTTCCTCCCCCTCTTGACCTATTTGACTGTAACTTAAAAGATCTAACAGTGAAGGACCACACTCTGGTTCTGCAAAGCAGGAGCTTTCAGGAGCACAAGTGCTTTCTTAACCTACCAGATAGGATTTCTTACTTATCTGCCCAGCAGACTGACAGATACGACTTATTCTGCAATTCATGACACGCTGTTCTTAACATGACTATTTAGTTCTTGGTCATTATTACTATCCAGGTTTACTGTTCTAACAAAGACCTGAGGACAACCATTAAGCTGTTCTGGAATCATGTGTGCATAGCTTAATTTAATCAACATGAATTAAAGGATTTTCTCTGCTTAAAGTAATCACTCCATACTCTCTTCTGTTTCACCTGAAAGCTGTTTTGTTCTGAAAACCTCGTGTTACATTATTTCCCCTACCAGTAAAACCACCACATTCTTCTTTTCTTGGTACTTTCCTTTAACATCTCCTGACCATAATAAAGAATCACCCCACAAGACTGCCCAGCACCTTGCATTTCAGTCTGCTTATAAATTACATTTGCAGTGGTAGTCTAAAATATGTTAATAAACAAACAACAAACAGATTGGAGTAAGTACATTCAAATAAAAATAATGGCAGTAAAAGTAAATAAATTCCAACAGAAATTTGTCCAGATAGGGACTCAATAAAATCTGGGTAAAGACTAAAGGACTGGGTCTTATTATTAGACACAGCCATCTATTAAAATGCAAGGGATCATGTGAACCTGGAAGCAGAGTCCAAGTCAGACCTCAGCTGCTTGCTGAAATTAGAAGGGTGAAGGTCAAACAAGCAAAGGCAACAAACCAGACACTAGCAGCTGTAATCATATCTGTGAGCAGACTTCAGGACAATTCAGATTAAGAGTTCCATAGGTCAGATTATCTGAAGTTTTATGTTCGCACATTCTGAAAATGCCATGCATATATTCAAGCTAATTGGCAGTTAAGTGTTCATTCATACCTCCCTTAATGGGGGGTGGTGTCAGAGCCACACGCTTTGTTTTAGCCTTTAGAATTTCAAATGGTGCAGAAGTACCAATCTTGCTGCTTCTCTTCTGAGACAAGATGGGACCATTGCCTAATCATCCCACGATTACAGAATTTGCACCTACTCCTCTCTCAGCCACTCAGCCGATCATGATTTGACCGAGACTCATACAAAATACCATGTATCTGACTAACAGCTTCTAAATTAAAGCAAATCCTCAGAGTGCTCTGATAGTTGTACAATACTGTGCTGGCAAAATACTCCCACCGTGGATCTAGGGCACGTAAGCAAGGTTTCGTTGATACTAGAACCTACAGTCAGACACTGAATTATACTATGAGTGGAGCAGTCTACCACTAGAAACTGCACCTGTATCTAATGGCTGATTCCAACACTGATGCTGAGGGGTGATCCAGATTTTTACACTTCTGATTAATCATTACATATGAAAGCAGAAATCTAGTGTGAACCTCTCCTAGATACTCAACTTTCTACTTACGTATTTCAGGACTTTTTGTGTGATACTGCAGATATAAACCCCTGAGAATTAAAATTATTTGAATAATCTACAGTAATTGCTAGCTTCATTATTTATCTGAAGTCTGCAAGAAGGCAGAGAGTTCTTGGTCCACAACCAAGAGTACTTCAGTGTAGGGCTTCACAACTTCCTTGAGATTAAATAAAATTGTAAATAAATGAGCAAAATTTGACTTTTCAAGTGAAATCTTTGAACTGCCACACCTAACTATATTAGTTTTAGTGTACATATGCCTTAGAATGCAAGATTTTGTCTTACTTTTCAGTGGAAAATAAAAGTGACTACAAGTGCATGCATACTAGAGGCTCTGCACTGTGTCTGTCCTTCACTTGCTAAAAGCAAGTTGTAAAAGTGTAGCCCTCTACCTTCTCATTCTTACTCCTACTTCATGACCTGTTGTATAAAAATTTCTAGGTAAAGATGGCATCAGTTTGTGAAAAACTTGTAACTACACACTGTAGATCACATTAATGATATACACAAACCACTGTTTTTAATAACAATAATACTTGAAAATCATGGAATAGTTTGGGTTGGAAGGGACCCCAAAATAAACATTAAAACCCAGGAAGTCCTGAGTCTTAAGTGAAATTTTTGGATTATAACAACCATACTACTTCAATTCTGCCCAAAGAGAAGCCTGCCTAACATCTTCCTAGCTTTATGCTTTGGTCAGGAAAAAAACTTCAACAAAGGTCACGTTAAGTTTATTTATTCCATTATTTTTACTAACTTATATTCTCTCCTTTTCTATTTAAACTGAAGACAGCTCATACAGTGTTTTAATACATACTTTTAGTTACAGTCTTCTAGGATCTGTTTCTGACTTATTCACACAAGTGTATTAAAATAAGGAATCTGCACCACATTGATTTGGGATGCAAAGTACCTAATTTAACAACCGCAAGAATGAAAACAAACAATTTGTTAAAAGTGTAATAGTTCTGACAGCACATATTATTTTACTGACACCAAGTAAGAGCTGATAGCTAGTCTAAGTACTTCAGCTCTAAGGCAAATCTAAATGGACACTGAAGTTGGTATTAGGAAAAAGATGAATCACTTCGTGTTGGCTTTATTTATTTATTAAATCAGTACAACCTTGTTAAAAGTGAATCATGTATCCCACTCTTATGGTCACCTGGCCATTGTCAATGCCGCAATCCATCCATCCTTAAGCCTGGGGAAAATCCTTTTATTTAAACTTGGACTCACAGCTACATTTGAATGCTATATGTGGTGGCACCCTTCTAGATTTCAAAATCAGTGTCTGAGATCAACTAAGTGTTCCTTCCAACTTCCAGTTATTTTCACAACAAATAATCCTTCCGAGCCAGTTTCATAGAGGCAATGGACATTCAAGGCTTTAACTCCCTAAGACAAAACAAGGAACACAGGTATGGGAGAGCAACTTCCTATTCATATGCTATGGCACAAGAAGTACTTGGGAGCTCCTCAGTCTTTGCACGTTTTCCTCCCACACCTTGTAAATCTGGAATTTGGCACACTTCATCATAATCTTACTTACCTAGCCCTTTCCTATCATCTCCCCCCCCTGCATCTTTCCTGCATGACTGGCAGGCAATGCCAGCCCCTCTGCTGTGCCCAGCAAGGCCCCTGAGAAGCCATCTCTTCACACAGATCAGAAGTTCCAGCCTCCTACTTCTAATGTGCTCTACCAAAAACTTATTAGAGATTTTACAAGCTGAGGAAAATGATACTTTTAGCTGGTTCAAGTAACGGAGCATAGTCAGCTGAAGACCCTAAATTAGTCTTAAAAGTAATCTTTCAGTTGTCATGCACCTTCTCTGAGCAGGGTGGGCATCTAGCAAACATTTTATAGCCACCTATGCTCCAGACATGCAGAGCACATAATACAGACTGAAACCAGCCAGATATATCCCACTTTGCAACTGACTTTCCAGACATACCCCATCTCTTACAAATATTACAGAATATTAAATTACAGAGACATTTTGAATGGAAGGATTTCCTGAGGTGGCTGGCAAGAGCTCCTCTGGAATGCACATTCAAGTTTCTCCTGAAGATTTATAACTAAATTAATGTCTGAGAAACTCATCTGCCAACAAGGAAAATTTTGGCGTCAATGCGTGGATGCTGCTCTTCCCCAACTTCCTGAAGGGCTGTTTGCTTCTACCTGCCACAGCACCCTCTGTGCCATCGCATACACCGCTCCCCCTATTTTCTGATTTACCAAGCCGACCAGGGCTCACCACCGGCACCGATGCCCGAGGACCGGCCAGACGAGACAGCACGGCCGTGAGCACGGCTCCGTGAGGAAACACAAACATGCCTCTTCCCCTCCGCACTTTGCGCTGCCGCCCTGCAGCCAGGCAGCGCCGGCCCCCTCCCCGGCAAGCCCGGCAGCCGACCCCTCGCCACCCAGGCATCGCTCTCGAAGCCCGCCCGCCGCCGCCCGGGAGGAGAGCCCCGCGGGGTCGGGGCCCAGGCCTCACTGAAGCCGCGGCCAGCCCGGCTCGGCCGCTCCGGGGGTTTTGGCGCCAAGCGGGAGGCAGCGCTGCGGCGGCCGCGCCCGGTACTACGCGCCGCCGCCCTCCGCAAGGCTCAGCGAGGAGCAAGACTTACTGACCGGCCTCGCCCCTGCCCCGGGGCTGGGGCTGAGGGGTCCTGGCTGGGCGGTGCTGCGGGCCCGGCCTCAGGCCCGAGGGCGGGCGAGCAGGCGGGCAAGGGGGCGGCGCGGAGCCTCCTCCCGGGCTGTTCTTCCCCAGCCGGACGGAGAGCGGCACTGTGTCCCCGCGGCGCACGCTCCGCCGGAGCCTCCCCCTCTCCCCAGCCGCCGCTGCCGCCACCGAGCAGCTTCCCCCAACCCCCACCCCTCCCCGAGCAGGAGCCGCCGCCGCACCGCGGAGCAAGGAGGCGGCGGAGCAGTCAGGGCAGCGGCTGGCGGGGGTGGCAGCAGAGCGGCGAGGACCACCCGGCACGGAGGCTACTCAATGCTGCACCTTCCGGAGCTGCATGAGGTAAAGGCGGCTCCGGGTCCCGCTTCCCTCTGTGGCCGCTCCCCCGCTCCGCGCCGCCCGCCGCCGGCGGGGGTGTGTGCGCGGAGTCGGATGTTGGGGGGGCTCTTTGTGGGTCCGGCCGGGCGCGAGGTGGCGGGGCGAGGAGGGGCGGCGGGGTGAGGGGCTGAGGGGACATGAAGTTGCGGGAACAAATGGAAAGTGGAGAGTGGCCTGGCCCCCTCCCCGGAGGGGCTCGCGGCGCCGCGGGAGGGGCGGGTGGGGGTCTCGGCGCCGGGCGGGGGGGCCGGTGGGGCTGTTTTGTTTGTGCTCGCCGCCGCCTCCCTCCCTCCCTCCCTCCCTCCCCCTCTCCTGTTGGTTTCTCTGCCTCCTGATAGTTTTGAGGCCTAACTGTTTAGGCCTCGTCTCCCAGCTCCGGGGCCGGTGTGCCGGCTCCGGAGCACCCCCCCGGGGCCAGGAATTGCACCCGCTCCCCTCTGCTTCTGCCGTAACGGGCCCTCGGACCCGGGGCATCCTTCGATCGAGCCCAAAATTTCATTGTAAGCCCGTCGGCTCCGAACTAACAGTGTTGGGCTGGAGCAGCCCCGCAATGAAAGGAGGCGCCGGAGGGGAATGGAGGGGCCGGAGTTGTGGGGAGCAGCGGCAGCGGCGGCGGGCCTGGCCTCGCTGCGGCACCACTCGGGGTAGGGGGGGCGGCGGAGGGGGACGCAGCCGACGGGGTGATAACCGGGCCTTCTGCGAATTGAGGGTGAGAAATGGAAAAAGAGGGTTAGAAAGTCGTTTTCATTCTGCTGAACTTTTGTTTTCTGACCGATAGAGGCCGGTAGAGGACTGTGGAGAAGGAAAGTTTATAACCAGCAGCACCAGGATGGACTTCCCTGCTACCCAACCAAAACCTGCTGCTGATGGTAAAATCATCTACTATCCTCCTGGAGTGAAGGAGATTACCGACAAAATTACCAACGATGAGGTGGTTAAACGGTTAAAGGTGAGCAATCTTTACTACCATCCCTTTCCCTGCAACTTTTGCTTGTTCAGGTAAACATTTCGTAACTGGAAAGGAGAACAGTCAGATTTTCCTTGGCACAGTTAAAATACCTCCTTCTTGCCTGCAGACCTTTGTGGGGATACCACCTCTTTACTTTTCCTTAAAAGAGAAAAAGTCATTTTTGCAATTCGTGACTGTAGTCTTGCAAGTAATTGCAAAGCCAGAGTTGATACAATTCAACTGCTATTTTGTGTGTGAAATATATCCAGTTTTGGAGAGAGGTCTGAAGTGGAATCATGAGTAATAATGTGGGGTATGTTACTGAAAACTTTGGTAAGCTAGAAGAAGGTTTTTGTAGGTTCCAGCACTTTGGGCAAGCATAGTTGAACAGGGGTGACAAGTAGATCTAGTTAAGGGTATTCTTTACTGAAAACATAGCACTGGTTGCAGACAGCAAAGATTAATTTCTAGAGTTGGTAGATGGAATTTTGAAGTTGTTTCATAGGTAAATCCTGCCTCAGATTTTAGAATTTGGTATAATACTTCATGTTTCTTTCCTATTCAGTACAACTGCTACTTGGCAAAGTTGCAGAATTTTCATAAGCCAAAGTGACTATTACAAAAGCATTTTCTCTGCTGGCTTGACAGTGTCGTGGGAGACTGAGGTTTATCTCGGGTGTTTTTTTTTATTTTTTTAATCTCCCTTTCCCCTTTTTCGACTGGAAATATGATATGCTACTGTGATACACTAGTTTTATTTCTTAACACTGTGCTGAAAATAGAGAATAAAGTTGAGCATTGATCAAATATTGGCACAGTTTGCTAGTTAACACTGTAGTCTTTGGATCAAAAAGTTGTTGTAACCTGGGATTTGGTCCTATGCCCAGGTTGAAGAGATAGTCATAATTTTTTTAGAGATTGGAAATACTCTCTCAGCTGATATCTTTTTCCCATCACAGCAGTGACCCCATAAAGGTTAAAAACCAGAAATCATGGTCTTGCCTGGTCACTTAGTACACTGAAAAATCTCTCTGCCTATACATGTGAAGAGAATGTAGGCTTTGTGCTTAGCTTTCAAAGCAGCAAGACACGTGTCAATTGTTTCTTTGAAAATGAGCCTTATTGTCCAATTACATTTATGCAAATATTGAATGGACAAGTCTAGCCTAGTATTTTCAAAACTGCAGTGGAGTATTGCCAGTTACAGGAGAAGATCCTAGAGCTTTGATTGTTTGGACAGAGACCTTGTATGAAAGTCTGTGTTGAAAGGATAGGAGTGCAATTTTGAGGTGCTTATGGAATGAGTATTTTGTCCCGGTTGGAGAACTTGCCATGGTGAGTTGTGCTGTTCCTAGATAATAGGAATAATAGAATTTCGGAGTCATGCATATGTTGTGCTGAATTAATGTGTATGTGTTGGACATAATTTTCAGGCTAGGAGCAGATTTTTTGTTTGTTTGTTTCTGTCATTTCTTTTAATGAACTGATGTTAAGGAATTAGGATGACCTCAAGACTGTAGATTGAATGGGAACAGACGCTTTGCTACTGGACCTACCATCACTGAAACAACAGAAGATTTTTCTTATCTTATTGGTACAGTTTAACTTGCGTTTGAGGATTTTTATTTTTTTTTTGGGCAGATACTGGCTTTACTGAAGCATCAGGAAAATTGTAAGCTCAGTGCACTTTAGAACTAGAGAAGAAATATTTTTTTCCTTTATGTCTTTGTATAGACATATAATCTTTATTCATGAAATCCATGGTCCTCTATATCAGCTTGATTTATAAAAACCATTCATTTGGCATGCAGAATATTATGATATTGCAGTGCTTGGGATGGACATGCTTAAAAAAGTGGGCTTTTTTGTATTTATAAGGCAACTTTCCACAACTTAAATATGATCTAATGATAAATGCTGGCTTTAGCAGAATGTACAAATTCAGGTATGAACCAGTCCTTGAAATTGTAGGGGGTTTGCTGCTGCCTTAGCCATGCATAATCTAAAGATGCTCTGTGTGTCTCTTAGAAAAGATGTGTGTGTAACTCTGTGTTTTGGCCACCATGCTTTGGGTCAGTTCCTGCAAATTTTTGTTCTTTTAGCTTATTGAAGTCATGGTCAACTTAATTGGTTACAAATTTGTGTCTTTATTAGCAAGTTTTCTGATATTGCATCTGTATTTTTGTGTCCAGATATCTTCTCGTAATGAAGGCTTTTCTTACGATTGGAACTTGAGACATTCTGGGCACCTGTCCCAAAGCGCCTGAGCAGCAGCTTTTGTGCCAAGGACTTCTAAAAAGAATGTTTTTCTATCCTTTCCCTCCTTCTGCTTGGGGTTGTGGGTAATGAAGTGTAGGCCAGATTCTTTTACAGTGTTTTGATATATCTATATGATAACATTAGCGCAGTCCTGGAAGTACTGAGAATTTTAAAATCAACATGCACCTCTGGAGTGATGTAGAAAGGAAGAGCCTCTGGATTGCATATGTATGATGAATGAAATGCTAGTTCAGGTGCTTAATGGAGTCAAAAAGGTGTTTTCTGGTGTTAAATTACATTGATGGGTCAGTGCCTTTTTAGAGTGAGACAGTTATGTGATGTATAACTTCAGCTATTGAAGTGATTTTAACTGGTGTGGCTGGGGACAAGTGTCCATTTCATAGATGAAATAATGTTTAACCAAACTAGGGAGCTAGTATTTAGTGAAGAGTTAAGGCTCACTGTACTTTGACTACAGAATGACTTTTTTTGGTTTGGTTTGTTTTTTTTTTTGTTTGTTTGTTTGTTTTTTTTAGGCTAATGTTTGCCTTTAAAATGCATCTGTTCAAGTTATATAGTGATTGTTTTCAGGGCTGTAAGTCAGATGCTTGTCAATTTAGTAAGGCTTGTAGGGAAGGTGGTAACTTTCATTCAATCAAGTGATAGAGGTGGAGAGAACCAAACTATTACAAGGTACCCAAGTAGTCCTCCTTTAGTTCCAAAATTGGTCCAGCAACTAAATGCAAGTTGGGAACAATTGTACTAGGAATGTTATATTTCTTTCCAAAAGATAGTTGAAGATTGGAAGAACTTTTAGAAACTCAGCATCTGCTTTGCTGCAGTGTTTTTCTCCGACTATTGGATTTGTTTCAAAATTGACTGTATTTTACTGCTTTGTCAAACTCCAGACTTACATATGGCTGTCAGTAAACTATTAAATCTCAGATACAACTTTCTTTGGTCACAAGAGAATATCTTGATCTCATTTATATAAAACCTTGTAATCACTAGGAATAAGATTAATAGGAGTGTACTTAATT
The DNA here is from genome assembly GCA_009867235.2 of Psittacus erithacus. Classification (NCBI taxonomy): domain Eukaryota; kingdom Metazoa; phylum Chordata; class Aves; order Psittaciformes; family Psittacidae; genus Psittacus; species Psittacus erithacus. The sequence goes on along the minus strand of WYDI02007637.1, from coordinate 15,898 downwards.
GTCAGTTACAGTAAAAATAGCCCCATTGATCAAAAATGCCTGGAGGCTTTCTCAGAGACTGACTTAAACAGCCTTTATAGGCAAAGCTAGAACTGTCACTGAAAGAAGTGGCTCACTCTGCTGCTTGTCCCAAGCTCTGTTCTGTACCCTTTCTACAAGCATTTTGTTTTGCTGCATGCCAAAACAGATGGGTGAGCAGATCTGGGTTAAATCTTAGGAGAACAAAAAACCAAAAAAAACCCAACCCCAAAACAAAAACAAACAAACAAACAAAAAACCCAACTAAGTGAAACAAATCTGTGTTAATTTTAGCCTGAATAATTTCTTTGCCTGATTTATCATGAGAGCTCATAAATACTTGTGCTGCCATAGGGGAAAAAGCAGCTTCTTTCTGTGGCAGTCCTGCCTTAGAGTGAAGGAACTTCAGAGTTGATTCAGATGTTTACAGATGTTATTTTCTGAGATGGAAATGGGGACTTCTGTATTGTTTCTGCAAAACTATCTTGCCTACTAAACATTTTTAAGTAAAAGAAATAATGCTTGATGATGAGTTTGGATACAGCTTTGTACCAGTAACTGTAGTTTAGTAAAGCATATGATGAGTCTGTAGAAAAAAGGAAAACATTTGTAGTCCAATGTTTGCTTTTAACCATAAATGCCAGCGTAAGCAACACAAATTCATAAAATCTGTAAAAAGCACATTTACTCAGACATTAAAGATACAAAATTGCCCCCATCCCCAAAAAAAGGAGGAAATTTCTGAAACTTTCCAAAGGAGAAGGAGTGATAAATTAGTTTCAGTACAGGGATTTTTTGACAAAGGTTTAAGGCACTGTTAGAAATATGTTTTTGTGAAATTAAAGAGTTTGTAAGTTAGAATTTATTGAGCGCCATGAAGGTCTTTATCATAGCTGGTGTTATTACTCTGTTTTATTGTTGTTTTGGGGAGTGCTTTTCCTTTTGTTTTCAACCAGCCCAGTAGCCTTTTTTGACATTTTCTGTGAAAGTTTCTTTTTATTTTCGTACTACCACTCCCTCCTTCACTGTCTTCCCCAGTTCTCCCCTGCCACCCCACCTCAAGGCCTAGCTTCTGATCACCCGGAAAAGTTAGCACTCCTAGTGTGTCTTGAAGTCTTCCTTATCTTGTCCCATGGCATTTCTTAGTTATCTGATACGTATTTGTGCCAGAGTGAAACACTCACTCTCCTTGCTGCTTTCTGCATGTTCCTCTGGTTATTAAATGTTAGCCTCTTTGCAGTTGGGCCCGTCATGTCTTTATTTATGAAAGGTTATCCTTCTATCACTAAAAGTAGTTAATGCTAATAATCTGTCATATTGTGCATAGGTGGTTTTTAGGCGTCTGTTACATAATGTTAAATTTGAGAAAGGTTGCTTGTTTGCTGCTTAAATGTTCTGGAGTAGGCTGGAGGTATGTGAAAAGAAAAAAAAGTAGCTCTTCACTCACCTGATCTTTCTGCATATATTAATGGCCACTCTGCGACTGTGTAGCTAAATGAACTTTGATCTGACCTGGTTGTGCCTAGGTAGTTGTTTTGAATGAAACTAAAAAATACAAGTTAGAGTATCATCTGGGAGAAGAAAATCTTTTCTATTGTCATAGACTAAAATTTGATACATTTGAGGGGAAAAAGGTAAACATATCAAGTATGCTGGATTATGTTAGTTAATAAATACTGTTTGCTGTCAAGACATAGACTTAGATGACATGGGTATTTTCATGGCTATGACCTCTGACTTGCATGTGCTTATATGCTTATATTTAAGAATAGAAGTAGCTTTGTGGAGGTCATATAGCCAGGTTACAGAAATGATCCACAGGTAATTATTCTAACAATTTGAAAACTTACATTAATTGTACTTAACTGCAGACTGCAGTTTGCAATGTTCTTGAGCTATTGCTGGCCACGTAAGCCTAAAGCCAAATTTCTAATTTGATTGTGCTCATAGTTTAATCTTTTTAATTAGTTTGACTCTTGTAACAATCAAGTTTTTCATTAACTAGGACAGGCCACTAGTCAGAGATGAAGAAATCTTGTTCTGATTTTATTTTTCGTGTTTTTTTTTTTTTTTTTTTTTTATTTTCTATTCCAGTGGAATATTAGCTGTTTGCTTTGTAGATGTCCCAGTTTTCTCCATCCTTAGCGAAATAGACCATATGTAGGCTCACCAGTTCCCCCAGATGTTACTGAATTTCAGATTGATTGATGAGGATGCCCTTTGGTTTTGTATCTGATAATTTCCTTTTGTTACAAGTGCATCAGTAATTAGTGGCAATTTCACATGTACAATATTATTGTAATGGTTTCCTGGCAACAATAAGATAAATATATTGTGAAAGAAAAGAAGCCCCAATTTGAAAGGGGGAAGAAACAGAAGTTGCTAAATTAGGAATGATAACTTATGATGACAGACCATGAAAATGCTCAGGCTAGATCAGAAGTCCTTATGCCCTCATGTATTCTATTATAAAGCTCAAAAAATCACTAATTTTATTTTTGTGCTAGTGCTTTTTTTGTGGGGTGGGTATATCATGTTAACCACAGTTTAAAAGATGGGGAACTGAAAAGCTACTGAAAAGGAAAAATCCAAATACAAGAAGGACAAGCTGGCTTTGTATGCCTGAGTTGGCATTTCTAAAATGTGACTTTTGAAGTGACTGCATTCTATTGCACTTTGTGTTCAGACCACAAGTTCCTTTGATTTCAGTTACATTTCTGAGTGCCTAGCGCTAATGTAAAACAGACCTCATTGTCTCTGCTTAAGAACCCAGAAAACGTTTGTCAATGTTTTCTGTGAGAACTTCGTTATAGGCTGTTTAACACACATTGTATAGAAACTTTGTGATAGGTGGCTTAACATCAGGCTTTACTGTTTTTAAAGATGGTATAGAATATTCCTTTCCTGCACTGTTTTCCTTCAGTTATAGTCTTCCAGCTTCATTTAATAAGAAAGATGGCCTTTGGGCAGTGTGCTTCTTTACCAAACAACCTTGATTAACTCCAGAGCAAGTCCTTTCTGTGGACTAAACCAAGTAATGGCTTCAAGTTTTCATGGTGGGGTGGGTGTTCTGTGTGTGTGCATTGTTGGTTTTGTTTATTTTGTTGTTGTGGTTTGGTTTTGCTTTTTTTTTTTTTTTTTTTTTTTTTTTTTTTTTTTTTTTTTTAGAGCTAGCATATCGTTTGATCATCATCTTCTCTTTCAGACATGCTCTTTAAGGTTTAGAAACA
>WYDI02007637.1:0-12640 GCA_009867235.2 Psittacus erithacus | reverse complement strand
TGGGGGGGTGGGGGTTTTGTGTGTTTGTTTTTTTGGTTTTTTTTTTTTTGTTTTTTTGGTTTTGTTTTTTTTTTTTTTTTTTTTTTTTTTTTTTTTTTTTTTTTTTTTTTTAAGGGGAAAAAACCAAACAACAAAATCCTGAAGGTACGTAATCGCTTACTAGAGAGTGCATAAACATTAGGATTGAGGAAGCTGACCGGAGGTTTGGGAAGTATAAGATTGATTACTGTGGAAAAGAGATGAAAGGAGTTATTGTGATAAAAGCATACAAAATAATGAATGACAGATAGCAAATTAGGAATTTATGGTTTTGACCCCCTCCTGAAGAAAGAGCACTCATTGAAATAGAAACCTGAATAATTGCTGAAGGTTAAGTATTTCTTAGGGTCATACTGGAAAGTTGCGGCTGAGTAGAGCTGAACTGATGTTGTCTTTCATATAAGTGACAGGCTTTAATCATATAAATCACTTACTTCGGGTGTGGCTGTCAGTATGTATTTTTATGATATAATTTGGGAGACTTTTTGTGTATTCAGATCATTTAAATAAAGTTTGGATGCAAGATCCTTGACATGTAGCGGTATGCTCATGAGAAGTTTGTACACATAGGTCTGCAAGACAGCAGGAGCCTTAGCTGTGCTCAAAGGCTCATAAATGAAGTGTTAATCTCACAACAGTGAACTGAAAGAAAAATTATCCCTTGCTTTGAAGGCAGTAATATGGAGACGATTGGTAGGAAAGGAAATCAAACATCATCTGAGGTTACTTTTCTTCCTTGTCTACTTGAATAAATCCTTGTTATTTTGTCTGCTTAATGCATATGTGCATCTTTGCAACCAGGAAGAAAAACAACAGACAAAATAATTAGTAGATCATTTGTTTGCAGCATATATTATAGCTATTCTGGTAGTTAAAAAAACCAGACTTTTGTCTAGTCCCCAATCTATGTTAAAGATCCTTCATACAAGAATTTTTTCAAGACTGCAGTATCTTTTTAATCATCATTGTTACCTAGAAATCTAAAACACATGTTTATTGCTGGTGTCACTCAAAGCGATGTGTGTTTGCTGGCTCTGCAGCTGCAGTAAACTAATGAACTGTATTCCCTCTGCTGTGCTGACATCAGATTTTGGCTGTTGCAAAGATGTCTTAAGCATAATGAAGTACTGTTAAAGGTAAACAAAGATAAAATTGGCATGTTCCTATGTTCCTGCTTAGAAATTAATGTTGAAAACTTCGTGGTACCTAGATAGTGTGGGATATTCTAAACATATGTTTTATTTATGTGAAACAGAAGGTACATACTTATCTGATGGAGATGTCAAGAGCTGCAGTGTTAGGGTCAGCCTTGCAGCCATGGCAGGGGAAAAATCCATTAAAATTTACTGTAAAGACTGGTCAGCCTTTTTAATGTCTTAGTTATTCTCAAGTGAGTTCCCATTTGTTTCTAGCTGTTCAGTTGTGTTACCTAATCTTAATGGTACTCTGTTGTCATGCATGAATAGATCCTGTCACCTTTTGCTGCAACACTATTTGGTGGTCATTAGCAATTTTAGGCCTTGCATTTTTAGTGCTGTATTTTAATATCTCATGCCAGAAATTACAGCATTTATTCTCCAAGAGATTTATCAAAGCTTTCCAAACTGTTGAAGCAGAGAAAAAGTTTTGTGCTAGCAAAACACATCATAAGCATTAAGGAGATATTGGTCTCTTCTATTTGCAAATATTTTTTTTTAACTGATACAGACATTGTAGATGAAAGAGAAGGAGAAAGAATATTTTAAAAAGAGTTTGGAGAAATCAGATATTCCTGGAGTCTTCCCCCAAACCCTTCCTGGCTACACACCTGAAAAATGCACACATTTTTTTTAAAAAGAGTAGTCATGTTAGTGTGTAGTAGTGTTAGTATTTGCTTGTAGTCACTAAAGAATTCCTTTTCCTCTGCAGTTGTAGTCTCAGTCCATCTTACAGTTTTCTGTGAAAATAACCTGATAGCCATCAAGGAATAGCTTCACATCTGCAGGTGTACAGGTTTGTTTTGTTTTACTACTCTGTAACTTACTGGCCTGTTTATTTTATCACTGCATCTAGCATGAGGGACCATCAAAAGAACAACTTAAAACTTTTACTCATTATGAAAATCTTATTACTGCAGTTTTAGTGCCTCAGAATTAGTCTCATAAATTGAAAGAAAACATTCTTTCAGTTTGTGTATGTGATAGAGCTTTGTCTGGTCAAATGTTTTTAGCTTGCTTTCCTAATGAAGTAAGGTTTTTGTCCAGTCATCCAGTCTAATTTCTTTGCTCCTGATCTTCCCTGAAGTTACATTAGTTCAAAATTTGCTGGCAGTTAGGCAAAGGTTTCAGAGATGAAAGATCTGTCTAATTGGTGCCGAGCAGAATACAGGCATCCTAATTCTGTTGATAAAAGGAAACTGGACTAGCACTGTAAACTTTTCAAAAGGCAGCAGCCCGTGTGGTAGCTGGAATAAATTCAACTAATGCCCACATGGGTGTTTCAGATGTTGTAGGAGATGTGCTGCCACCTCTCCAGCTCTCCAAGCGTGGCATCCCGGGGAAAGTGGGCAGGCAGGGCAGGAGATTGAGAATGAGGGATGCAGAAGGGGGAGTGAGTTGCCAGCTCTTCAGGGGAAGACTGATGGAAAACAGATCTTTTGGAAACCAGCCTTTGTTAATACTGTTGCGCATGATAAAACTCATTCATATAGCAGCAGTAAAGGAGATAAAACGGTAAAATGAAGCACAACAAATTTTTAATACTCTCTTAAACCACAGACTGGTAGAGGGCTGTGCATGGTATTTGAAAACATTACTAGTTTTTTAACTTAAAGGCAGTGGTTCTTTAGTTAATGTTTTCTATAGTATTTTTCTCATATAATTTGAGGGGTCCTGTGTTTTTTTTTTTTTGTTTGGCTGCTTAGAATCATGGTGATGTTACAAATGCTGAGGCAAAATGTGTCCAGTGAAACTAGAGCTGAACTTAGGAAGTGTTTAATATATAGAAAATTTGCAGTTTGAGCTTTGTGACACAGTGTGGATGTAAAAAGTTTGTTAAAATAAGTTGTTCCTTGAAAAGAACTGATTTACTTTACTTTTGTTACTAATTTAATGGAAGTGTTGTTGGATGTTTGCCCTTAAAATTTTTACTCTACCTTCAGATAGAGTATTCAAAGTAGGATAAATCTTGTTGGTTTAGTACCATTTTGTGTTTTAACTGTGATGTTCTTCTGTTACTATTTGAAAATACATGCATGTACTTAATTATCCAAAATGCAGTAATAATTCTGCATAACAAACTCATTATTGAAATTTAATCAAACCATGTGAATAATTTAGTAGGGAATTATTGGAAATTAAATTTTGAGGACTATAAAACCTGTTATTTTCTTGTAATTTAGGAATAAAACCTGGTAGTTATTTAACTCTCACTGACTGCAGTGCTTTTCTGTGGGCTTTAGTCCTGATGTCCTAGTCAGAAAGGGTATAATTTTTCTTTGAAAACATTGTTTACATGAAACAGTAAAGAAGAATCATTGAGAAATTATGCCCCTTTGTTTGCGCAATAGCACAATGTGTTGTAGAATAAGCGAAGTTCAGTTCTTAAGCTGTTGAAGTAGTAAAATGAAATGAAGTAAACTCAGTGCTTTTTTGATAGTAGAAATAGAATTTGGCATTCTGGGGGGAGATGGTAAAGGTTACCCTATATGTTTGGTTTTCTTAACAGGTGGTTCTTTCTTAGCACTGAACTGCTGTACTTACAAAGCAAACCAAAAAACTGCTAGGCAACTTTAAAGCTTTTTGCTGAAAATACATGTTTATTCAAATACCTTATTCATCCTTTGTAACCGTAGTTGGCATGTGTCATTATTTCTGAAAAACTTCTAATCCATCTCTTTTCTAAAGCTCCCGCTTCTGCTATCACCAGTAAAATTCCAGTGGCAAGAAAAGCAGTACTATTTTTGCTTGTGTGAAGTCAGTAAATTAAGGTCTAGGAGTTGCATTTGTGAGTTGTTAGTGACATTTTTTCTTAGAAAATGTAGAATATGAAAGTAGGCATAACTCTGCAGCCTAAGGGAAATTGGGAAATCTGGAAATAAGATTTCAGCTTTCTTCTAGTTGGAACCAGTAGTCTAGACTGCCTTAAAATCGCGAGAATTTTGCTTTAGGAGATGGGAGGGTTCACCCTCCCTGTATCTTTGAAATGGAGTGAAAACCAAGTTAAAGGCTGTGTTTCTAAACCTCAGCGAGGGTGGTGTGTAATGTTTTTTAGAGTTACTCTCTTTTAGTCCTAGCCTTTGTTTTGCTTTAAAGGTTAAAACTCCTTCAGTTGGATTACAAAGTAAAAATACTGCCATTTAATTTTGTTTCATTTTGACATCTTTGCCTGTTGTTCTTAGTTCAGGTACTTCTGCAAATTCGGAGCTTTCTGGTGTGAGTTGGATTTGTTGTGTAGATTAAAGCACATTAATCCTAGAGTTGCAGTGCTCTGTACTATTCCTGATGCTAAAATTGGTTTGTCATGCCCATATAGAGCTGAGAGGATGGAGTTCGTCACTGCATTGTATCTAGCAGTGAAGCTGGTTTGAGAGACATCTTCAGGGACTCTCACAGTGGCTCTGTCTCCTGAGAAATTGTACTGTCGAGCTGTGCCCTAATTCACGCTGTCCTGAGACTCTTCAGAGTCGCTCTGACTCCAGTCTGTCTGTGGGCTGTGATGAGTTTCTGTATACTATTTAACACCTGTCAGCGCTTTGGTTGGAAGCCTGGCATCATGCAACATCCCCATAAAATTAACTTTAAAACCAGTCTTGGGGTTTCAGAAATGAGGAAAATATTGCTATTATTTTTAGAGGGATTGTTGAGAGTTTTCCCACTGCTTTTTGTCATTTTTATCAATCTGCTTGAAAACAAAGCTGTGGGCAAAATAGGAAGGTGAAAAGGTGGAGGGATAAATAATGACAGGTTAGTTCTGCAAGTCAGGTTAGTAATCTGAGCTGATGTGCACTGCAGGTATTTCAACATAGTCAAAAGCAAGTTAGCTTATCAAAAAATAGTGTAAGTCCCCTTTACAAATTGCCATAATTGTGTTTTGGAAGTCATCCTGATATTGTTGTACCTTGGTACTCAACTTCTTTGAGTACTCTTTAAGTTGATGCTTCTACTGAAGGAAACAATTACTCATCTTCACCACTGCTGCCATTGCTGTGCGGGGACAATAATGATTCAAAGTCATTTGCCTTACTGAGTCAGCTGCACTCTCAAAGTCATAGAAACAAATCAAGTTGGTGAAGAGTAAGAAGAGGAAAAAAAGAAAAAAGTTAAAAAAAGAGAGGCACACAGTGGTTGTAGGCAAGGAGGGGGAAAGTAGTATAGTCTGAAATGCTTAAGTTGCTACATCAGTAGCTGGAGGAGTGTCCTAAATCAAGCCCTGGTGTACTTCACTCTACTGGAATGCTTGGAAGCACAAACACCAAAGTCAGTATTTTGAGTTAGTAAAATACTCTTGCTTGCTTGTGGCCCATCCTTTTCCACATGCCAATCCAGGTGTGTCTCTGGCCTGCAGACTAGTGGATTGTGGAAGTGGTCCTATTCAAAACCACTATTTTTTTTTTTCTAGGTTAGTCTTCATTTGGGTCAATGTGACTTAACGCAGTCACTTACTACTCCCTCCTTGTGTCCGCCAAAGCTATCTGACAGTTTTGGGTTGGCAGAACTGTATTTGCAGTGACTGCTTAATTTTGGAATACTGTGTTCATTGGGTTTGACCTTACTAAATCAACCAAAAGATTCATAAAACTGCACCCTAAGACTGGACTGAAGCAGTCCCAACCTCCCTTATGCATTTTTACAGCCATGCAGTGAACTGCTTCAGGAAGCAGAGCTATCTGAAAAGTAACCTGGCCAACAAAATGGGTGTTTCAATGATGTCGCTCATCAGTTGCAGTAACGGAGGGACAGGTCTGACAGATTTGGATTGACTCACACTGCAGTAAAACTGCACCTTAAGAAATTCTACAAACATCCCTCACCCCCCCAATTTGATGAGGCAGTATCTGTCTACAAAATGGTGTCCCTTTTTTCAGAAAACTGCAAATGTAACTGCAGTGAATGATGTGCTACCCTTCCACATCTGAAAAGAACTCTGTGATACAGAAGAGACTGTTTTCTGGTTAGGAATAATTGAAATCAGTGCTGCATTTAATCACAAATGTGTGGATTGTGGTGGTGCTGGTAATTTTGAACAAACATGAATGTTGTGGAATCCACAATGAGTTTTCTGATGTTTGAGCTGACTGGCTGCTGTAATAGATCATACTCTTCATTCTCGTACATGATTGCTTTCAAAATAAATGGATTTTATATTGGAATTTAGACTTGGTGTGGTAATATTCAGTGAGAGGTACTGACATGTGCTTCTATATCTAGGAATGTTTGGTTTGCTCTTTTTTCGCTTTGTTGTCTTTCCCATTTGAACAAAAGAAAGAATTTGAGGTTTCAGTGTTTTTCAGGCCTCCCTAAGCCCAAAGGCTCACAGTTCTGTACCAGTATTATGATTATGAGATGTGGTCTTTGATGTTTAGACAGATCTTTTCTGCAGTCCAAACTACTGAGTCTTGTGCTGTGACTTGAACTGGAGTAGGCAGTACAGGCCAGTGCTTGCAAACAGATTTGTTTTCATGCCAGCTCTTATTCTCATTTTTTTCCCCCCATCTCCTAATGCCTGTGGTAGTTGCTTGTCCTTTAAACAAGGACTTTAACTAACTTACAGGATGTGTAACTGTCTGTAGAGGAATATATATATATGCATATGTACACATGTATAAAAATCAGTCTTTTACTTCCATATCATCACACATTCAAAAAACACTGTACTAGCCAGCAGACGGGTACCATAAATAGCTCTCACCCCCCAAGCATGAGCTTATAAAATGCAAGTAGTAGAATCTTGTGTGTCATCCCAAAGTCAGCATTATTAACACTCCACAGAGCTCATAGCAGAGCAGATCATGAGTTTACTGTTGCACATGAAGCTTTTCCAGAATTATTCATAGAAAGTGAAAATATGTCTTCTTTAACTGTTGCTCATTTAACTCTTATTTCTTACACTTCAGGGCCTGAGAGTTGTGCAGAATATATTGTTAAGGACTCTGATAGGCCAGAAATCTGTCTGCTGATGAAAAATGTTTAAATATAATTTTGCTTATTCTTTGAAGAGACAGTGTTTACAGGGAGCTTGCACTTTTGTGGCGGTGTACGTATTGAAATTCTGCAGTTGCCAAACTTCAGCCAGCCTTAGAACTTCATTTCACCCATTTTTCTAATAGTTTCTAATAGCTTTTTAAATCTCCAGCATATGAATGTGCTGAGCCTCTCTTCAATTTTCAAGTCAGAGAAACAAAAATAGAGATAAATTCTTAAGCAATGACTAGTTATTTTTGCTTGTGGCTTCAGGCACTTCAGTCCAGTAGTCTAAAGTGTGCAATTTCTTATGTGTTCTGGGCAACCATAACTTCTTAGGCTGAGACTTGCTGCCTTCTCTGTAAGCTTCTCTGATTTCCCCTTGGTACTGTCTCTGGCACAGACGCAGACGTTTGTGAAGTGACCAAAGCCTCTCCCAGTGGTTACCAAATTTATGCTTGGGTACAGGTTAGTATTTTTTCAGGTGTCTGGTTTTATAGAAGAAATCAGCCACATGTTCCAGCTATTTCAAGTAAGGCAGAACCTACTGCTGCAGTGTATACACTGTCTTGAGACAGTGGTACTGTTGGTTTGGTAGAATCTCCTGAATAAGTTTAAATTACTGTGAGACTCTTAGAAACTGTAATATTTAGTGGGTAACAAAATATTTCTAATAAGCTATTAAAGCGTTAAAGTAATTTTAGGAGCTTAACCTCAAGGAGTGGATTGACTTTTATCGTTTGTGCTTTTGGGGTTGAAATTTCTCAAATTTGTCATAGACGGTATAGGTGATTTTCTGGATGAACATGGCAAAGCGTTTTGTAAGTACAGAGCTACTGTGCTTCAAGTGGTTTAAGTATGCTGGACCTGTAAAATTTTCCTGTGATTCCTGTTTTAGGCATTCTTTATGAGAATATTGCTGGCAGCTGTTTGAATGGTATTTAGTACTTGCAGGTTGCTGATTTCAGCAATGTAGTTTAGTGAAGTGCTATTTTAATCTAAATTCGTCATGGTTAGTTCTGAGACTGAACATAAATAGTGTATTTTAATATACATTAAATATATAGAGAGTTAAAAAAATCCCCCTTTTTTTTTCTTCTTAGGTAATGAAATTGTTATACTAAGTAGAGAGCCTCAAAATAAAGCAGAAGTGAATGTAGAGGTTAAAATGGGCCAATGCTGTGCAATGCAGGTGATGTGAGTCACCAACAACGGTCTGGGAAATCTGCCTAATGGTGGGTAAAGGATGTGTGTAGTGGGTATGGTTATACCACAAACTCTTTATCTGAAGTCAGTTTCTAGCAAAATTTCAAGTGCTCTCTATGGTTTGGGGAACATCTGTGATCTTTAAATATTTCACTAATAAAATCTTAGCACAAGAAGACTTCTTACTGGAACTTCTTAAAAATATAAGTCAGACGTGTTAACAACAACAAAAGCCTTGCATTAATGTTTTATATCTGATATATTGCCTGCTTCTTATCTTGGCAAAATCTGTAGCTATAAAACTGTGTGATTGCATATAAGGAATGTTGAGAGACAGGTACAGCAGTTACGGGCATATTCTAGCCATCCACAAGGCAGTAATTTGATGGAACTGATAGGCAAAATAGTTACAGAACTCTGATGGAGGAGGTCAGGAGTTACTTAAAGTTCTCAAACTATTAGAGAAGAGTTCCCAGCGAGAAATTTTGTTAGCCTGAAATTAACTTCAGAAAATCAACAAAGCCACTACAACTCTGGGAGATGACACATTATTCTTTAAAATAGTATTGCTAGTCCAGAAAGGTATAGTAGAGTTCTGTAAGAGTAGTCAGTTTGAATTTTTTTTTTCCCATTAATTAGGCAAAAGAGAGTCTTAGTTTTGAAAACAGAGTACATGTTTTGCATGAGGGATAATTTTTGACAAACTGAATGTAGCTATATGGCTTAAACATACTATTAAAACGTTTGCCAAAGTTAGCACCAACTGAAAATACAGTCCTGTGATTGGGTGTAAACATCAAGGTTCAACAAATAAAACCAGATATGAGATAGAGGCATGAATGGGACAATATATTTTTTTTTTTCTTTTCCAGTCTTTCTTTCCAGTTTCTTTCCAGTCTTCCCGGCTTTTCCTCAGTCTCCTGCTTTTGTCTTTTCCTTTGTCATACAAATGCACCTCCCATACTGAAAATGGAAAAGTCTACATTCTCATGTGAAATACTGTAGCATGAAATGAAGAGTAAATACCTTAAAAATAACATTTTAAATACTGTCATATAAAGTCCCCCAAAATGCTTTCTGAAAATGATATATTCAATTTGAAATATTTCCACATTTTTTATATTGGCAATTATATATTACAAGTTTTATTTATTGAAATTTTTTCATATTATTCTGTGCTGTCTACATTATAAAATACATAGGGTTGTCGTATTCATTTTCCAGGCTTATTTCTCAGAAACTGAATGTCCTACACATAATTATTATGTCTTCAGCATCATCATATTGCTGAGCACTGTGGTTTTGAGTTTCGTATCCTTTTATCAGCAACATTGATGCTTTTTATTTTTCCTTTAGTCTCCCCATTTTAAAGAAAAATTGGAAAATTTCTTAAAAATACTTCCTTATTCTTTTAAAATGCATTGGAAGTCAGTCTGTTACTAGGGTTACTTGCCATTATTCAGGGTAAAATAAATTATATTTATTAAAATAGTTAATAAATAGTTTTAAGTAAGTTATCAAGCTTGTTAAATGGGCTAGGTTGTACCTGGCTTTTAGCAACATAGTCTAGTGGAAGGTGGCCCGGCATATGGCAGGGGGTTGGAACTAGATGAACTTTAAGGTCCCTTCCAGTCCAAACCATTCTGTGATTCTAATAGATGAATTCCACCAATAGAATACTTTTCCGTGCACTAATTATAGATGATTTTCTTCCTCCTTATTTAAGAGTTAAATAAACTTATAGCCAGGAAGCCACTCCACATATGTTTCACGTTCAATTTTTCACATACTATCAGTTTTTTTCCTGTCATCTAAGAATTTCCTAAAATGTTTTTAATGGGACTACTTAAAAATAAAATGAAGCCATCAGCCACACACAGAGTAAGCAAATTTTGCTTTTAGTCAATTCTAGAGTGATCTGGTTTTGAGCTTGGTAGCTGCTTAAAGGGAAAACTTTTTATTTTTTGTGTTAATAATACAGATAATGGTGCTTAACAGGTAGCAGAATTTTCTGGTAAAGTAGTGCTTCACTGGAGAAAGCTAGTTTATTTGAACAGAAATCCTTTGTCGCTTTATATGCCACCTGCTTTTGGATGGCTTGAGTCAGGAAGGCTGTGATGTACCATGGGATGTACTGCGCTGTAGTGTAAAATAGACATGGATATAGTCTTTAAAACATTATAACACAACTAAAGTCTATGGTTCCCGCAATACTAACGTGGAACTCTTTTAACATGTGATTTTGTTGTGAGAACTGAGCCTAAATATTCACTTCAGAATTAATTCTTACAGCCAATTTACAGTAGAAATGAAAATGCTGTTGTTCTTGTCCAGCACCATCTTCTCTTTGGAAGAGGAAATGAATTATCACACAACAGTGAGTTGGTCCTAAAGAATCCTCTCTCTCACATCTGGAGGCTATTATCAAAGTACTTGGGAAACTTTGTATGGAAATAGAAACTCCTTCACCTGGAGAATACACTTTTAAGTTTTTGTGGGATGTTGTGGGTTTTTTTGTTTGGTTTGGTTTGGTTTTTTTGGTTTTGTTGGTTTTTGTTTTGCCCCAGCCATGTGTACCACTTGCTACTTATACCTAGGGGAAAAGGACTGTTTAATTAAATGCTTCTAACTGATGGCATCTTGAGTTATCATTAGGACATTTAAAGACTAGGCTCTTTTTAGTCCTTCTGCAAATACTCTTTTGTTATATATCTATCTATGGGGAAGCAAAGTTTCCAAGAACTTAGAACACTTTCAGTGTTTTTAATTTATCAACCTTCTTTAGAGTACTTAAACAATTGTCAGACTTCGGCAGGAATATTGGCAAGAATCCTATTACAAATCTTCCCAGTAACAAAGACTAGGTACCGCTGAGGATTCAATTGCTTTAAAAAATAAAACAAAAATTGGTGCTGTGGCACCATGCTGAAATCATGGATGTGTAAGAGATGGTGAGCGGCATAAGTATGAAAAGATAATGTTCTTATAAATATGTTCACTGCCTTTTACTTCTCCTTATTTGAGACTACATACCCATACATTGTTAAAATGTGTGATTTGATCCACAGTATTACAGCTGTGTGATAGAAAAATGGTGTGAAACCGCTTATAACTAAGATAACAAAATACTGACAGGATTTCTATATGGTATGGCGAACTAACAATATTTCTTAATGTTTCTTACATTAATATGACTTTTTAAAAGGTCTTGGATTGAGTAGCCAAGTGTCATGTATCAAAAGCTGACTGCTGTCAAAAAGTAGATTTAAAGAAATAATTTCTGCTAATGACAAACCATCCCGTGACCTAAGGTTAGATAATACTCCTCATGCTTGAAAAGCTTTTAGCTGTTTGGGAAACAGGAAGCATGATGAGGAAGGTGAGTTAGTTTGGTTGATCGTAACCAAGGAGGATTTCACAGAATTCCTATTAAGTCAGCTAATTTAAGTAAGTAGAGTTAATCCAGTGGAATTTCTTAGGTTTAATGTCAATAAAAGTAAGGTGAGGAATAGAGAGAAAACAAAATTATTTGCTGACTTATGAAATTGAAAAGGACTAAGTCAGCGAAGACTGATGTGTCGGTCTAGACCATTTGGTGAAATCTTTCACTGAACAAAAATACGATTGAACTTAATGCTGGGTAAGGAGCCAAATGGTAAATACTATGGATATTATGTTCTTATATAAATTAGGCATGTGTGCTTTTTTTGAAGAGTGTGTGCATGTGCTCTGTGCAATACTGCAGTCCAGTGAACCTTTGCCTCCAAAGGTATGAGATGAGGATGTAATGAGAATAATAAGAACCTGGAAGCAAAATAAAAGTGATGGCCTAGAAAGATAAATGGGGGATCTGTAGAAATAATAATTCAATTAAAATTAATCAATTGATTCTTGGGATACAAGTTTTGGAAAGTACTGTAACATGTTTCTGAGACCTTGAGTTTAAAATGATGCGTGCTTACATCTTATGCCAGTTTCTAATGTATAGAGATGAAGGTAAAAGGGGGACTAGTAGGATTTGGATATAGCTGCTTATTTCAGGCTTCATGTGCTTGCCACTATTAAGGTTAAGAAGTTGTGTCACAATTAGGTTGTTAAGAGTTTATGTACCAGAAAGCTAAGTTATTCTTCCCACTCTGGTCTTAGCCGTTGAATTCTGACTGCCTTCCCTTCTACTGGCTCTGGAACGTATAGATCTGTCATGGGTTCAGCAGTAGCAGTCATTTTTTCTCCTT
>WYDI02007636.1:25564-37806 GCA_009867235.2 Psittacus erithacus | reverse complement strand
AGGGGAAGTTTAGATTGTATATAAGGAAGAAGTTCTTTACTGTGAGGGTGGTGAGGCACTGGAATGGGTTGCCCAGGGAAGCTATGAATGTTCCATCCCTGGCAGTGTTCAAGACCAGGTTGGACAGCGCCTTGGATGACATGGTTTAATGTGAGGTGTCCCTGCCCGTGGCAGGGGGGTTGGAACTTGATGATCTTAAGGTCCTTTCCAACCCTAACTATTCTATGATTCTATGATTCAGGCAGTCAGCATAGCAATTCTTAATGTTCTTAGTGCATTCTTATTGTTTGTTTCCTAATAGTTTGAATCCTGCTGCTTAATATGTAAGAACGGATATTGGGGTTTTTTTCCCCCATGTTAAGTTACGACTCTCATGCAGTACTTCTGAAGGATGAATTTTGTATTTCCTTGAAATCAAGTCCTGAATGTTGTCAGGGGAAGATGAGATCTTGCATAATGCTAGGAGTTATTTAGAGATTTGGAGTCAAGGTCTCTGGGGTAACTGTGTGTGACATTTCAGATCTGAGATTTGTCTGCATCAGGAAGAGCTGTCTGCACCTGAGATCTGTCAGCAGTCTTATTTCAGTGCCTCTGCTGAAATTCCATCTTTAATATTTAGGATTATATGTGAAACCTGATTAAAGTAGCAGTAAAGATCAGATTGTTAAAAACAATCATGAAGTATTATCATAACTTGTCATGACTCCTAAGAAAATCTTGTTACCCTAAGAAAAAGCAAATGCTTTGAGAGGAAAGTTAGGTTCATATTTGAAAAGAAAAAAATATAATTTAAGGAATTATCTTCATGATTGATTCTTGAGGAACAAGTGACATTTTATGTATGACATTTATGACATATGTATAAGTTTTTTCTACCTGGTTTCCTCTGACTTTCATGTTTAGTTTTTGGCATGTATTGCTTAAAAACTTCATGAGAATGTGACATGAAATTAAAAATGAAACACAGAGTGTTACTTGACTAAACTTTTTCCTTGTTAGAAATGAGGGTTGATAACACTTTCTGGAAAAGGTTATTCAGAGTTTACATGGGAAACTCCTCTTTGCAAGGATATGATACAGCACCAGTCACTAAGGAAGAAATTGAAAGCCAAAAATGAGCCCTTTAAAAAGATTAGCTCAGGTGTGTTCAATGCTTTTGGCTTTTGTGAAATTCAGTAGCAGATATTGCATCTGTGAATGGAATGTTGAGAGAGGTCCCTTCTGAACAGAATTTATTTAATTAATTTTATTATTTTTAATTATTATTCAGATAACTTAGCTCCAAAAAGGTGGAATAGGTTTCAGTCCAGCACTGTGTGGCACTGTCAAACATAGGTTATAAACTATGGGAAATGAACTCTGCCCTGGAAGATTGTAGATCTGGAGGGAGCTGGGTTTGCCTGCATTGAAAGTCCCTGCCCTGCCTTTTCTGTAGAGGGTGGGAACAATTTTCAGGTGCATACTGTCATGGGATTATTTCATCAGTGTTCAACACTGAGAAAAAAAGAGATTCATATGGCCTCTAAATCTGTTGTCTGTGTGGCTGTCTTGGTTTCATCTGCAACAGTTATTTGTTCCTTCTTCCTAGTAGCTGGTACAGGACTGTGTTTTGGCTTTAGTCTGAGAACAATGCTGATAACACACCGATGTTTTAGTTGCTGCTAAGTAGTGCTTACTTTAAGTCAGCAACTTTTCAGTCTCATGCTCTGCCAGTAAGGAGGGGTACAAGAACCTGGGAGGGAGCAGGGACAAGACACCTTACCCAAACTAGCCAAAGGGATATTCCATACCACAGCATGTCATGCCCAGTATAGGAACTGCGGGGAGTCACCTGGAAGCGACCCATCTCTGCTTGGGTTGGACTGGGTATTGGTCAGTGGGTGGTGAGCAATTGCATTGTGCATCATTTGTGTTTATTGGTTTTGTTTTTTTTTCCTTCCCCTTTAAGTTTCATATTCTCTCCTCTTGTTATTTCCATTATTATTATTATTAATAGTATTAGTTCTATATTATATTTTAGTTATTGGACTGTTTCCACCTCAACCCACGGGGTTTACATTTTTTGATTTTCCTCCCAGTCCTGCGCAAAGCAGAGGGGAAGGAGAGGTGTGAGTGAATGGCTGTGTGATTCTGAGTTACCAGCTGGGCTTAAACCACAACAGTGGCCCATGTGCAGGTTCAGGTTGCTGGGCTTTATTGTAATGCACCTGTATTACATGGTTTGTTGTTTTTTTAATCTAGTGTATTATCTATTCCAAGCTTTCATGTAAACAATGGCGAATTTAACATATTACAGCAGAAGGGGGGGAGAGTGGGAACTGACTTTGAGGAGCAGCTTGACTGCAACAATTTATCTTCAAAAGGTTTTAACACTAGAAATTGCTTTAATGTGAAATTGCTTGTGTGTATTTTTCTCTTGTAGTTGAATGTGTATCAGGGTTTTGCATGAAGGACGGGAACAGAACTGATTGTTTCAAGGCATTTCAGCTACCGGAAAAATGTGAAATTTGAAAGAACAGAATTAGGCTCACAGCTTGATTTTTCCCAAGTAGTACTAGGTGATTTCATATGCAGTCCAAAAAGATTAATGACTGACAATCCTGCAATACTCTTTAAAAGACTCAGAATGAAAAGGCAAATAATGTTTATTTTATTTCACAGATGTCTACAATTTTCTTTCTTTAACTTTTTTTTCATTGTTATTTTTTTATGTACCTGATAGAGAACACTCTCTGAGACAGACTGGGCATTGGTTTGATTGGGTGGTTCCTGGTTTGTCTCAAGTGCTGACTTTGTCTGGATGCTCTGTTTCAATTTGCTGTCTCTTTTAGGCTTCCATGGCACAGTCTAAAGTGAAACCAGGATGAAAGTTACCAGGACTCTTTCTTATTATTTTCCTAAGCTAGAAAAATAACAGTAAAGCTGTTCTTATCCAGAACTATGAATTGAACTCCTCATTTGTCTATGAATGCAAATGTTTTGGGGTTTTTGCTTTCTCACTGCTCATACTTCCACTTTTTCTGTTTATTTAATTTCATCTTAAGTTATATAATGCTTTATCTTTTTATTTCACAGACTGAATTTGTCTATGGTTTGGAAAGCTCCCATCAAAAAAAAAAGTGGGGACCATCAAGTGCTACAGCAATGCAAGAAATAGCTTATTCTGCTAAGGTAAGGTTAGTCGCTTTCTCCTCTTTGAGAGAATTTCATGTCCCCTTATATTAAGCTTCATTGATGTGTAGCATACTGTAGGCAATAAGTAGCATTTTGTTGCTCATGCCCATTGGAAATAATACATGATGCTGCAAGAATTGAACTATGAGCTTTATTCTGCTAATCCCATTGTTTGTAGAAATGTTAAATAATTACAAATTCTCTCTTTATACCCTGAAGAATATTTTAGCCCTGGAAAGGATACTCAGCCTTTCTGCTTTCTGCTGGCTTTATAATTATTTTCTTCTTTTTCCTCTTTATATTCAAACCTACATACATGACATAAAGCATTATACTGTGTTTGTAGTGATGTCTTTTAATGTTTTATTGTGTTAGCATGTTATGAATGTATATATTGATTGGAATGTAGTAATTAAGAATTAAAAAGGAGAATGCCTCAAAAATAAAATCCATCAGTCCTTCATCTTAAAGTGGCTGGCTTACAGTAGGACAAAGAGAGACAAACATTATGTGATTTGTTGCTGTATTGAAAGAAGGCAGATAATAAAAAGGATACGTTCAAATCAAGTTTACTTACCCAGATACTCATGAGGATACCTGAAAAATACCTGAGCATGAAAAATCAAGTGATTTCCCTCTTAATTGTTTGTTTTGTGCATCTGTATTCTCATCAAGAAGTCTCTGACAAGCTTGTAGCGGAAGGTACAACTAATCCTTTAGGCTTTCTGCCTCCTCTACTTGTTCGTTGACTTCATGTAAAAGTAATTGTTTATCCTCAATTTTTATACTAGTGTATTGAAGACAGAGTTGATATTGTCAGACATGCAATGAAATAAGCTCCAGGAAACCTTCCTTCCAGAAAATAAAAATGGAATTTGAAATTTAAAACATAGTGTGCTCATGGAAGAACCTGTGATGCGATATGATTCGTTTCTATATGTGCAGGGAAGGATTTTACAGAAAAGTATTAAGGGAGATGTGCAGGATATTTAAAGTGACATGAAGACTATTCCATATAATGATACTTATTTAATCTATCACGAGCTAGAATAAAGGCTTAAATACTTGTGTTTGCCCTCTTATCTTTCAGTAAGTTGTCACACTATGCCTCATTCCATTACCTATTTAATCATCCTTTAAACCTGGTTATGTGTTTAGAGGGGAAGACTGGTGAAGAGAGTTAAACAAAATGAACATGCCCTTCATTTGCTAAATCCCTAAAGATCTTGTTGAAACTTTACAGAGAAATTATGTTTTAGATATATATGAAGCTAGTGCCAAAGAAGTAGTGCTTTAAGTTGAAAATTTTACATGGCTTTGGTGGATTTCTTCTTCTTTTAGGAATTTTGTAACTAATGGCATGTGGGCTTTAATGGTTTGAACTGCTGTTGCTTCTGCTTGGGAATGTTTGGGGCCATGTTTTGTTCATAGTTCAGGTTTCATCTGAGCACAAATATAAATATCCAACTTTTTGGATCCTTGAACTGTACAGTTCTAAATATCAGCATGGGTGTTGGAAGGCACATAGCACTTTTAAAAAAGGCCACTGGAGAAAACATGGGGAAATGAGTACAAATTGTACTAGGACAGATTTCATCTTGACTTAAGAAAGAAATTTTTCACAGTAAGGACCACCTCCCTAGGGATGTGGTAGAGTCTCATGGCTGGAGGCTTTCAAGGTGCAATGGGACAGGGTGCTAGGTAATCTCATCTAGGCTCCTTTTCTCATGATAAACCTCTCAGCATGACTGCTAAGGCTAGACAGAAACAGAACCCAGATCTCCAGGTTTATAAGACTGGGCTTTAATTTTGAGCCCAGAGCAAATATTTGTAATCCTCTCCATCTCTACCAACTTGCTGTCAAAACAGAGTATAAGTCCTGATATTAGTAAGAACTGAATTTAGTTTAAATGGTTGGGTCCTGTGCTTTTTGGATTATTTCAATTTAAAACATATTTCACTGATTTATTGTAGGTTGTTTTTATTTGTGCAGACAGCTGTATCTGGTTATATGATTTATTGTTTTGTACTAAATTTCTGAGCTGATTTTACATCATCTATATGTAAATAAATTGCACTGCCAAAGTTGGGGGTTGACCTCCCAAGGTTTGCCTAGCAGTTATGATCAGATGTGTCCTCAGGTGAGTTAACTGAATTGTTAAGACTAATGACTGCACACTCTCCATGAAGGATGGGAAGTTTGCACTTATGGAAGATACAACCCCTTGTATCCTTCATTAACTCTCGTGTGTACATGTTCAGCCAAAGAAGGTATCAGAGAGCGAGAACTTTCTCTTGTAATACAGTAATGCATTTTGCTATGCAAATGATCAACAAAGGTTTTGAAGGTTGAAATATTTCCTGATTTTTTTCTTAATGTTTTGTACAGGGGCATGTGTGTCTTGTAAACCAATATGGCCTGATAGAGGTGGTTTTGTGTCACTGGTGAGTGATTGCATGCTTTGTGGGTCATTCGCATTAACATTTTGATTATAATGGTAAGTTACAGAGAATGAGCTGCAGATGATGATGTTTCACTGGAATGTATTAATTTGGATGAAGAAAAGAGCATTTATCTAGCCAAAAAGCTTTGAGGCAAACTGAATCTCATAAACAGATACTCTTTAAAGCAAACTGTCTACTCTGTATTATGGTGGTGTTTTCAGATGATGGTCTAATTTTGGTGTCCTTCAGAGCTTGATGTGCTTCACAGCAGTTATGAGCAAGGGAGGTCTGTATGAAATAATGCACGGGATGACCGTAAGGATGAGGGGTTTGGTTTCCCTGACACTTCTGTCATATATTGGGAAAATATACTTGATCCTAGAGAGCACACAAATGAAAACTCAGAAGGAAGAGAGAGGGCAGATAATTCTGCAGGGATGAAAGCACTTCACATTAAAACCAGCTTGGTTCTGCTGCTTTGCCACCACCAGGAGATAAAAGACAGGAGCAAGGACTCTGGTGTTAAGCGTGTTATGACTTGATTCTTTTCTGACAAGAGCACTTGAGGCTAAGTTATACATTAGGCTTGATACTCGCTTTGTCTGCCATTCTTACACCTCGGTGTGCCTATACACTGACTCTATCTGTACTGCGTGGCAATAGCTCCTGCTATTTTCTGGACAGCTTACTGAGCTTGCATGATCTGCTCTAAATGTAATTCATTCAGTGTTCCTTTAAAAAGCAGCAACAGCAAGTAAAACCCTGGGCCTGACTTTGGTTCAGTGAATTTTATACAGTCTGAAAGAGATCTACCTAGTCATACAGTGCAAATTCACCTTCCTTGAGCTTGTTCATAAGACTTTTATCTACTCCTGGGATTCTTGTTGCTCATTCCCTGACTCTTCTATGCCCCTTCATTGATCTCAAAAGGCTCTTTGAGCACTGGACACAGTCAGGACAGACAGCAGAGACCTGTGGTCCAAATAAGAGATGCACAGCACTGGAGAGAAAATATGCATAGAAAGATTGCCATTGTGAATATGTAACGAGCTTTTTACATGGAGAGTGGCACCGAGCTGAGTTTATATAAAATCTAGTTTATGTCTCATATAATTTTCAAGCTTAACTCATCTATGCCTCTGTTAATACTTCAGGTCCCCCTCTGCTTCCTTCATGCGCAGGTTCTCTGTTTAACATTTGCTGA
Organism: Psittacus erithacus; assembly: GCA_009867235.2. Lineage (NCBI taxonomy): Eukaryota > Metazoa > Chordata > Aves > Psittaciformes > Psittacidae > Psittacus > Psittacus erithacus. Next base: position 30,983 of record WYDI02007636.1, on the reverse strand, counting down.
GATAATTATCTGTGACTAAGAAGCATACAGGTATATAGTACAGTGTATGGAAATTGATGTTGAGTAGAAAAGGAGCGCTCTGTATGTGCTTCAATATTTATGAAAAACATTTCTTTTCCAGAGGAACTATATTCTGAAAGTGTCAGGTGCTGGATTTGCTTGGTGCTACTGCATATTCTTGCATTGTCGCAATACTGCTGTGTAGAAGCTTGTATGATCACTTCTGCAACACCTCTTAAAAGCACAAAGAAATAAGAATAAAGCTGTTTAGTTTGTAAACTGGAGAATGAAAGCGGCACTTTGATACTATTTCAGCCAAAGAGTCCCCCTTGTACTCTGCAATGGCTGGCATGTTTTGATCTGATTATTATATCTTGTGGGGTCAACTTTAGCAAAGGAGCCATTCTTTTTCCATTGTCCTTGTCCATGCACACAAAACTTCAGTAATTCAAGGTCAGAAGAGCTGTTAGGCATGTCTTGCTTGTTTTCATGTTAGTCTTCCATTCTCTTTTCATATAGATTTAAGACCTCATTAGGGCCTGTTTCTTCAATTTAAGTTGTTTTTATCTCATGTTGTCAACAAATAGTCAATCAGTACCTATGAATACAGAACATCCATGGAAGCACATATTGATCTTTCCTTAGTTGCTGCTTATTACACAGTTCCCTGGTGTGAGGAAGGCAGTAAGCAGAAACTAATAAATATTTACATCTCACACACATTTTCACATTCTGACAAATACAATTTTAGGATTTTTATTTTTTTTTCCCCATTAAGAATGTTGCTGTTCTTGCTTGAGAAAGGACTAAAAATACATTCCTCCTACTGTCTTTTTTGGTGCTAAAGAGTAGAAACTTTCATAGGTGTTAGAAATCATTATCAACTCTGACCAACAGAGTGCAGTTGCCTTGTAATGATTATTCACATGGTAGAAATATTTACATTTCCTGCTGTGTTAATTAGTGTTACTAGTAGAGTTTGCAAGACAGGTATTTCACAGCTACCACAGACACTTGCTAGCCAGTCAGATTAGCATAGAGAGTGAAAGCCAGCCAAATTAATAGTATTTGTAGCTTTCCCAGAAAAAAAAAATTACTCCAGAAACAAAACCAGACCGCTTAGAATCCTGCCACTTTTGCCTATTAATACTTTGCTGTCTGTAGTGCGCAAGAGTCTGAACTACCATGAGAGCAATGGTCACCATTGTAAAAGGTAGCTGCATGAAGCTGAGGAAATGCAGGATTAAATAAAGACATTTGAGGTTCCCTTGGTGACAGGGAAGGTGGACTAGCCCTGTTATGTCAACATATGAAGGATTGCCAAATCAAACCTTAAAAACCCGGGCTCATCTCCTTGTATTGGTTACTGCATTTCCTGAGGACCACTCCTTGGTTGGGTGTTCTGCATATGGTGGTTGCTACCTGTGGCTGTTGTGGTTAAGTATCTCCTTCCGCTCCCATAGTTATACTTTCCCCTTTGCTAGCTGTATGCCAAAGTGCTCCATCATAGCAGAGTCCCAGTGGGAGCTGCTGTCTCTGCTAGTTCAAACTTTGCGGAAATAGGAAAAATACCTGTCCTCCATGGAGGAGAGCTGTTGGCTCAAACTATCTTATCCTATTGCAGCTGAAATTCTTGTTTCAACTTCTTCTTCAGCAACTGCTTTAACTCAAAGAAGGGTCAGCGTAGGCTTGTGAATGCATCAGGAGTGTTCAAAGACAGTTTTCAAACAAGATTTTTCACTTCTGTTCCTCTCTTAGGTATTGTGCTGGATGAATAGATCACATTGGTTGGATACCAAGATCAGGCCTCCTGGGTCTAAAAATCTGTTTGGAAGTTTCAAAAGTTTGTTGTAGCCACTTGTACACTACCACGTGGTTAATTTTTTAAATAGACTGTTGTTTCTCCTTTTAATCCCCCTGTATGTTGATTTGCTGTGACTAAATCAACCTAAGAATTCTTCAAGCGCAATTGCAGCTTTAGAATTTAAATGTAAATTTCCTCTAAGAAAAACAAATCAAACATGCATTGAAGACCCCTATCAAAAGTACATTGATATATATTATTCTGAGAATCCTTGGTGGAATAAATTGAGAGCTTCAGCAATGCTTCTTTCAGCAGTGCCAGACCCAGAGACATTTAAATTGATTTTATTTCTAAATTGAATTTTTTTCCAAATTCCAGGCCAGGCCAGCAGTCAAACATGTGTCTCGGAATTTCCAGTGAAAGTATCTGTTATACTGGACTAATGTGAAAGTATAAGAATAAGTGAATAAGAGAAGGAAGGAACAGACTGTTCTAAAGAATGTAAGAACTGGGCTTGTGAGGTCGATCAAATGTGTATTCTCCTGTAGATTAAGAAAATGGGCAAAGGTGATTTCTGTTGTCATTTCAGTTTTTCATCTGTCCATATAATGAAGACTGTTTCCACAGTAAAAAACCAAAAAAAGAAAGAGATATTTGAGCCTTAGTCAAAGAGACTTTTTAATTAGGTTCCCTCCTCTGTTCTGCTCAGTAAAAAAAGCTGAAAAGAATCCATCATCCTGAACTGTCATTCACATTCATCCATCACCATGTCAGAAATAAAACCTTTCAAGCTACAGGATAAATCAATCTAACAGTAGTATAGCCCAATAAAGAAGGGAAAATCCTTGTATACAAACAGCGTCATGTGATATGAAAGAGAGCTAATACACATGCACACGCTCTCACTAACACACAGATGCACTGGCATGTGCATGTACACACACATGTATGCATTTAATGTATAAAATGAAGCTTCATTTTCATTTTAGCTTTGGAAAATGAATTCTGTTTACAGTAGGACCACTTGACACAATACTGGCAGCACAAGGTGCCCTTAGCATTGATAGAAATCAATGACATCAACTCCTTTCATGTCATCAACAAGCAGCCAATCAATTCAGTTTTCATTAATCAGATTCACTAACTTCCATATGTAAAGTGTTATTTCTTGCTTTCATAACTGATTTTGTAATTCTTCTGTCATTGTTTTTTTGGTTCTTCTTATCTATTTTAACATGAACAGAATATCATATTGATCATTTGCAGTCTTTACAGTGTTGACAGCCAGAAAGACTAGAAAAGGTCAAATCTTACTACATTTTGATGAGCACCTCTATGAATAGCAGTTCGAATTTTCAGGTTCACCAGACTGAATTTAGTCACCAGACTGAATGTAGAAGCTTACATCCCACTATATCAGCTGGTCTCCTCTTGCAATTAGCAGAGAGCAATAGATATTTTCAATTGGTGATTCATCTTATCCTTGAATAAGCATCTAAAATTGCTTATGCTTCAAGTCATAAGTCCAGTCATTTTTCATTTGTTTGTTTTTTGTTTTTCATTGTTTTTTTTTGTTTTTCTCAGTTGATTATAGAAGAATCTCAGGAGGATGGGCTGACATATAGAAATCTATATTGCACATATCTGACTGTGAAAAAAAATCCTTCACAAAAGTGAAAGTTCAGTAACATGGGGGATCTTGCTTAGAAACTATAGAGTTTATGTCAACAGCAATTTTAATTCTTGGTGTGCCTGCGCTGTTTGCTCTTTGTCTGCTCAGTTCCTTATGCTGTGTATTTCCTGCCTTTAAGAGAAGGCACCTACCCTGAAGAATTTCTCCCAGTGAATATGTATATAAAATTCATAGTAAACATGATGTTGCTAGATGCAAAATATGCGATACTAACTTCTCAAAGTGGAGGATCTGTTGCTATTTAACTTCAACAGCTGACTTTGGTGAAACCTGCTTAGTTTGTTTCATTTAGGTAGTCCAGCAGAAGCAGGTAGTCATCATTTCTGTAGCATTAGGTATTGTCTGGAGAAATCAGCCTGCAAGGCCTCTATCATGTGCTTAATAGAGAACAAGCTCATTGATTTTATATATTGGTAAATACTGGACTGGTGTTCAAAGACTGTTTCTTGTAAAAAAAATTAAAATCTGATTGTACAAATCAAGTTTAACAGCAGCATTATTTTTTGTCAGGTTTCTTAAAAATTGTTTGGAAAAGTACTAGTCTATCTATGAGAGAGAAAAGTAACTAGTTCAATATTCAGGCTAGAAACTGAGCGTAGTGGAATTTAAAGAACTCCTTGATTTAGGGGCGGCACAGTGCAGTCTTTCATTATGAGCTTAGCTATAATGACTGTCTCTTACGGTTCATTTTGGCAGTGATGAGACTCCTTCATTTCCTCACTCAGAAAACCAGTGAGCAGATGAGCATGCTGAGCATAGTCTAATATCACATTATAATGAAATATGCAGCAACGCAGCATGCTTGGATTGAGGTTGGTGGTTTTTCAAAAATAAACATTATTTACTTTGTGTAATGAACACAAAATCTTTGCACTGAATTGCACTGTAGCACTATAATAGTGATTGATTCACCAGGTGTCATACTGGAGGTAGTGCCTGTTAGCATTATCAAATCAATAAATACTGGGTTAGAACACTTACAGGAAATGAAAACCTGGTATGGAATTTCCAGGGTTATTATTACCCAGACAAGTGTTCTTTATTTAAAATTGAAAACAACAACAAAAATTATTTAATGGAACTGCTTAAAATGTAAATGACAAGAGAGCAGGTAGCTATCAGGCCAGTGTTTAAGGAAACTTGATTTTGAACTACCTACACATACAGCGAAACATGAAATTTATGGACTCCAGGGAAATATAGATCTAGTCTAGCCTCATTGTTATCTCAGAGTTCCCAAATGGCTCTAGAAGCGGAAATAAACACCTACATAGAATTTCTTTGGTGTTAATATCTTTGCAAATTAGCAATATTGCTGCAATGTGGCAAGATGTGTCAATTTAGAGCAGTTAAAAGAAATAGAGCACTAAATGTTTACATGAAATATCTGTTATTTTAAATTCATTTATTTGTAAATGTGCTATTCAAAGGCTGTATACATTTCTCAATATATTATCTCCCTAGATTAGATTGTGTACTCTTGCGGCATAGATATTATCTTGATACTTTCCAAGGCAGTATGTACACAGAATTAGCACTGCTCCTACTTCCAGTAATAATTTACCTATCACCTACTGGGTCTTTTCTTATACCTATGATTCATACTGTAGAGATGTGACACAATTAGTAGCTGGCTTTAAATCATTCTGAATATTGGTGATGTTAAGATATATTGACACGGGTTTTAAGTCCTTAAATGACTGTACAGTGCTTTACTTTTTGCATTCATGGGGAATGGCAGCCATTTCTTTGCTCAAGTTTAATATTAGTGTAAGTTCTGAAGTGCCCCCCAGAATGGAAATACCGTTTTGTGAAATGTCTCATAGCTTAAGAATTTTGTTTCATAAGTGTTGTGGTTTAAGCTTAGTCGTAAATTAGACAAAGCATGTAGCCCGCTCGTCCTCCCCCCTCAACCTGTCCTT
>WYDI02007636.1:0-25464 GCA_009867235.2 Psittacus erithacus | reverse complement strand
AAAGTTAGAAACACAGCGCTGCACCAGCCACTAAGAAGGAGAAAAAATGACTGCTACTGCTGAACCCATGACAATAAGGTAGGAAAACCTACAAATTTTCAGTGTTTCCATATTCAAGGGTCTCTAAAATATGTCAGATGCATAAAATGAAATGTTAACTAAAAAAAAATCTTAGATGAAAATGTTGAGAAAAATGACTTACAAAAAACGTGACAACATCGACAATCCTGAATTTCAACTTCTTTGATAAAATTTTCATTTTGTCACTCAAAGCAGGAGAGGTTGGAGACAAAATCCATTATCTCTAGGAAAAGGTAAATATGACAGAATCCAGGAAGCACTGACAGCCTCTGAAAGGAGACTCTTTTTTTCTTTTTCTTTTTAAAACTGGGATAAAAACTTTTAAGTATAAAACTGGTTTCAAGAAACATTTTGGAAATGGGGCCACTACTGGCAAATATCCTAATCTCTATTCTTGATTCTTTGCTCATTCTCAGTCTTTCATTTACATCTTTACTAAACAGTGGAAAAAAACAAATTAAATGCCAACTACTTGAAATCAGGAATAGTGAAACTGTTGTACAAGATACCTCATGCACACTTTATTTAAAAAATACAAATTATAACAGGAGCAGCAGATGCCAATGTATAAATGCATTCTTCTGGCAGATTTAAACCAAGTAAAATATAGTCAGAACTGGCAAGATTATGTTTCCTACATGCCTAGGGATAAGTCAAAGAAGTCAGAGCTGTTTCAGCTCTAGCCAGAAGGCTGAGGCCTATAAAAAAGTAGGAAAATTGGCTTTCTCTGCACAGTTTCCTGAGAGAATTTTAGCAATATACAACTCCCTTTAACACATTAAAACCAGCAACATTGGTTCCATTCTATGGGAATTTCCTTGGCCTTGTGTATGCTTAAAACATCTGAAATATAGTCTAAGTTTTTAATTTTTTGTATTGCTAAACTATAGAACAAATGTATATTATAATTTGTGTTGACTTACCAAGCTGAAAAACATTAAGGGCCAGTCAGCCTGAAATAAAAATAGGTTAATGGAGACTTTCAAGTGCTTCTAATTCCACATTTCTTACATTATTATAAGATTGCTAGAATATTTTAGTGTTTAAAAACACATCTTAGGTAAACTACATGTCTGCTAGAAATGTATGGTCAGTGGCAAATATAGGTAAATATATGTTTCTATGTTTCTTCCCCTGCCCAACATGTTTTTTTGCCTGGTTTACAAAAACTATCAACTGAGAGTATTTTCTTTAGGTCTATGCTCAGGAGCTTTTCCCCATTGTTTACTTCACAGCCATGTTTTGCAATGTGGCTTGCTTGTTTTCCAAGTTATTCACAGTACTTCTACTTAGTCTCATCACTTGAAAATAATGGCTGGTTTTTTATCCATACCTACATTTTGCTCAACAGAATGATTCTGAAATCCTGGCAGTAAGATCAAAGAGATCTTTCACAATTCGCCTCTCTTGCATAGCAGGTAAAAAGCTTACAGCAACTTCTAAAGGTTAACTATGAGGCTTCCCTAATGCAAGTACAAATGGGGAGGAAAGGTAACTGACAGTGAGAATCTTTTTCAAAAAATTATTTTTCTTTTTTCTCATTTTCCACTGTGAGGAGGACCTGACAACAAAGTTGACGTTTTTAATTGACCAGAAGGAGGGGCTGTTTTACAAAAAAGGCTTTGCACTGAGATCTTTCTTCCCCTCTTTGCCCCTTTTTATTTTGTTGCAGCAACACAAAATAGTTGTGTTTTGTGAAATCCAGTCCTGAATTCTCACACCTGTTTTTCATCTGTTCAGATAATGTTTGCAGTATTGTTCAACCTATTTAACTTTTGAGTTTTTACAAGTCTTATTCTATTCTGGTTATGTTTAAGTGCTGATGGTTATTTCTATTGCCTTCTGTGAGGTTCTCTATTAAATATTTCTGATCAAATAGGATGTACCTCAACTTTTAGTTATATTGAATCTTATTACTGATCTCAGTAAAATAATGTAATTAGGATGTTCTGTGTTATATGGTATTTGAATGCCGGTGCTATGGGAGAGGAGTTTGTTTAAAAATGTTAAGCTTCTGAAGCTGACAGAAGTTCAAGTAGTATCCTAGTATGTAATTTAGCTATTAGACTCCATAAGATCTGACTTTTTATTGTACAGCATCTCAGAAAGCCTTTGCACCTGTATGGAGTGGATGCTAAGTATTGTCATCATGAGGCTTTTTTTAACTGTGCACTTCTGCATCTTATTTTGCAGTATAGTATAGACTTATACAGCTTAAATCCATGTCATCTTCCAACATGCACAAAGGATAGGATATAAAAGCACCTGTGTTTAGCAGCATTTGTTTCTGGTAACGATAGTTATTTGCTGACAAGAAAACAACCATTATCAGTTCCTACTCAAAAATAACAAGACAAGCCAGAACTGCAAATTAGAGCTCATACACTAGTTACAAATGTTCAAGGAAGCCTAGAATTCTCTTGCTTCAGCATTTTTTTTATCTAGCTTCCAAAGTACTACCAAGTACAAACTGGTTCTGTACTGGTGGATTTTTAATGAATTTTATTAGTTGAATTCTGATCCATGGTCTGCAAGTAGCTGAAAAAAAATATTTCAATTAGTTTGAAAGGTCTGTCATGTCTAATGGCATGTGGAATCATGATCAAAATCCAAAGGTCCCAATCTGTATCAATTCCTTCTCAAAAGCTCTGTGGATGAACATCCTTAGTAAGCAGAACAAATTCACAAAGGGTGAGTTGCTGAGCAGGCGGAATTCAAAGGCCCACTGAAGTCTAATTGACTTCCTGGACTAAAAAAGTCAAAGAACTCTGATATCATTCTGGGAGGTACCTCATCCAGTTGCTTACAGTCCTCGTTTCTTTACGTTATGCAACGTAAATGTTATGATTTTTATCTGTCTGTACTTAGCTTATAATATTTAGGTGTGTGGTGAGTTGATTAAATGTGTTTCAAAGAAAGCACCCACTTCTCAGCTGGCCATTTCCCTCCTTCAGAAATAACAGCTATAAAAATCCTTCAGAACCATGGCTTATAAATGGGAAATGTAGAAATAATAGATCCCACCTTTTCCTGACCTTATTTTTCCATTTATTCTGTCTGCTAGTCCCTTTCTTTTTTGTCCCAGGTCTGAGTATAGTTATTTCAGATTTAAATTTCTATCCAGGCTATACAGAAAAAATCAGCTTGTTTTATGAAATGGTATAGTTTTTCTTATATTCCCTTGATTCTGAAGAATGACCATTCTACCATATTGTCCTGGGTTCAGCAGCAGCAGTCATTTTTCTCCTTCTTAGTAGCTGGTGCAGTGCTGTGGGTTTGACTTTCAGCCTGGGAAGAGCGCTGATAACATCGATGTTTTTATTCATTGCTCAGTAATGTTTAGTCTGACCAAGGACTTTCTGAGCCTCATGCTCTGCCAGGGAGGAGGGGATGCCAGGAGGAAGCAGAGACAGGACACCTGACCCAAACTGACCAAAGAGGTATTCAATACCACAGCATGTCATGCCCATTATATAAACTGGGGGCAGTCACCCGGAAGGGCCAGATCACTCTTTGGTGTGGCCGGGTACCAGTCGGTGGGTGGTGAGTGGTTGTATTCTCTTCCCTTGTTATTTCCCTGATCATTATTATTATTGGTGGTAGCAGCAGTGGTTTGTGTTATACCTTAGTTACTGGGCTGTTCTTATCTCAAGCTGTGGGAGTTACATTCTTGTGATTCTCCTTCCCATCCCTCCGGGAGCAGGGGGGAGGAAAGAGAGGGGAGTGAGCTAACAGCTGCATGGTACTGAATTACCAGCTGGGCTTAAACCACAGCACATATTCTTCTCTAACAAAAGGGAATAACTCTTTTTAGCTTTCTCCCTCCACAGTTTGCAACATTTTTGTGTTGTCTGTTTAGTGCTTCCCATGTTTATCTCCATTTTAAATCTTATTTTGCTCCTTTTTCATGTTGCATCACCCTAGATTTCCTTTCTGTTTACATGCTACCTGTTGTAATTTCTTGAACTGCAGTGCCTCCTGTTCTCCAGACAGCATACATTGAGGTGTTTTTGATTTTTCAGTTTGACTTTTCTGTCTGCACAGCTTAACATTTGCTCTTAACGTTCAAAGGCCACATGTGCAATCTTGATGGTGTAGCCTACAGGCCTATTTATTTTAGCAGTCATAGAATCATAGAATATGTGGAGTTGGAAGGACCTTAATAAGGATCATGGAGTCATAAAGATTTGTGTCTGGATGGCAAAATCAAAGCTTTGATGTTGATAGATTAAATCAGACATCAATACCATCCCCTAAATAGGGATATCAGAATTGGCAACAATACTTCTATGGGTTATGGCTTTTTTCTTAGCACAAGGAGACCTATAGGTTGAAAATAACTTCATGCGTTTTAACATGTGCTAATTTAACAGACTTGTACCTTGCAAGAAAAAAACAACCTGTACTACACTTTGTTTGCATCCCCTGGGGTAAATGGTAAGGAAAACTTTCTTCTTCCCTTTGTACATTCTCCTAATTTAACTTCAATAGTAAAATGCATTTGGGCATTAAGAGAGTTTCCCTTGTAAAAATCAGGTGGAATTATAATTAAAAACCAGTTTGAATAACATGCACAACAAAATGACAATTCAGCTTCACTGTATATTGTTTCATTCAGTGATTTTAAATTGTCAGTTCTTGTTCAGTGTAACTATAAGTCTGAATTTCTGTAAGTGGACCCTTTTATCATGAGAGACATAGAAACATTCGTATGGATGAAGCTTCAGCTTATTGGGAGAAGGTAAGGTAGGACAGATAGCTGGACCCTAGAATTTATCAGTAAACCATGGGACATGTAGATGGCTTTATGCTGTCTTTATGAAGGTATAATTTGGAAAATGTTTTGTCTTTGACAGATTTATTTTTTTTGTGGCCCACACTTGCCAAGCTTTGGCTTGTCAATATAATCTAGAGTTTTAGCTATCATCACCTTCTGCTGTAAATGGAAATAAAATTCAAGAGGGAACCACTGAAATCTGAGGCAGATCATTGTTGTGATAGACTGAGTGTGAGTCAGGATCTCAGATTTTCACACCCAATAAACCCTTCCTGAAACAGAAAATGGGAAATAACATCTTATGTTGTCCTTTTTTGTTCTTCATCTTCTAATGACTTAGCACAGGATCCTGTCATCCTCTTTCACCCTGAATGCACCAAATAGTCATTGCACCTTTGTTAAAAGATGAATGCAGCACAAAGTGACAGGCTTAAAAAGAGTTCTGCACACACCTTGCAGTCTGTCAAGAAGCAGCAATGTCGTGTTTCAAATAATAACTAGCCATAGAATTTTTGAGTGGAGCCTAAGCAAATACCTGGTTTTGCTGTTCTCTTGGGATCAAGTTTTGTAGTGTTTGCACTTGGTTCAAGACATTCCAAAGGTTCAGCTAACTACCGTTCACATCAACACTGTCAGCATAGGATGTAATTGTTTCTTTTCTTTTTTTTTTTTTTTTAATTCTATGTGTGGAAAAACATATGAATAAAATTAATTTTTCAGGTGACAGAAAACTTTCCATGGTTATTGCTGGAGCTGGTCTAGACTTACTGCTTAAGGACACCTCAGAAGTTGTGGTCATACCTGATACTCACAGATGTAACAGGAAATTCCCTAACTATTTTCCCTTCGTACCATGTCATACATAGCAAAGTGAAAGCAAAGAAAGTGAATCCTTTTTCAGAAAATTAGACTGGTTCCTTTGAAACAAACAGTCTGTAAGATAAACTGCTTCATTGGTTTTATTTAGAAAGAAGGATAAAGAAGAATCCTCACACAAATACAATCCGAGTTGACCCTTCCCTCTGAGTTTCAGCACAGCTTTAAAAGGAGAATTTTCTTAGCTTCTCTTTCAGAAGGCTGTAAGACTAATTATTTTCTTATATTAAAAAGTGAATTAGTCACATAGAATATTACAAAATCCTGCTCAATAACAATTACTGTTGTTCAGCACAGCAGGAGATAGAAACACAGCACCCAGAAACATTTATTTATCAGTCCTGTAGGAAGTCTTCTAAATTGCAGGCTTCAATGAGAGCAGAGTTATAGCAGTAAAAAAAAATAAATCTGAACAGGTGAATCATTATTCTGGGTATACATAGAGTCTGACTCAGAATCCCAAACTGTCTTCTTATACTGTGAATTTCTGTAGGAAGAATTCAAAGTATGTATGGAAGTGGTACAAGTGTAAGCGTGTATGTTTATATATATGTACCAACTGTCTCCCTCTCTCTATCTCTCTCATTAACCATTCATCCATATGAACACTTGCACATGTGTATTTTCAAATATGCTGATGACAAAGCATTGAACTTCAGTATGCATTTGTGTGAACTCAGTCATCATGGGAATTTATCAGCCTGAAATTTCTGAGTATGGAGGAGCTTGGGCCTGATTTCTAGAGGTACTTTTCAGTAGTAGCTTGCAGTTGTAAATGTATCCTGGAACCAAAAACACCTGCCATTTTCACCCCAGCCTTTCTTATAGGTAAATTGCTAATCTACATTATATTTCATCTATATTGCACCCCATATTAGGAAAAAATTCTTTACCAAATGGGTGGTCAGGCACTGGAACAGGCTTCCCAGGGAAGTGGTGGAATCACCATCCCTGGTAATACTCAAAAATCATCTAGACAAGGCCCTTAGTGGCATGGTTTAGTGATAGACTTGGCAGTCCTGGGGTAACAGATGAACTTAAAGGTCTTCTCTAATTTAGCTGACTTTATGATTCTACCTACTCCACATTGCCAGTAGCTGTCCAGCCCATACACCTTGGAACAGAAGGCTTCCTGGAAGGTGGAATCATGCTGAGCTGATGGCCAGCTCTGACAGACCTCTTCTGTGAAATGTAGCTGACATGCTCTGTATTCAGATCCTAGGAGCATAATTTGCTCATTATGCTTAACAGTGAAAATCAGCTGACAAGCAGAAGGTATGAAAAAGCTAAACAGGGAGGACTTTGATTTTCAAGTTCAGTTACCTTGAGAATCCAGCAAAATAACAAGCCTAAATGTATAAGGAATTTTAGAAGGATGATGACAACTTTTGCTTTTTCTGTGGTCACATTATTTTGGTCAATTACATGTTATGCGGTTATATATTTATGAACGGTTACGTATAAAAATGTCAAAAAGACCTCTAGCTCAATGCAAGGTCTCCATTCTGAGCATTTGTGGAAAATATAAATATGCTAGAATGATACACCATTTTGTTTTTTATGCTCATTTATCATCAATACTCTGCTATGATAATATTCCATACATGTATATTTATAGGACCTAGAAATTATGTAAAGTTTCCACAACTTTATCCCTCATACCAACCATGTCTGGGTGGTTCTTTTAAAGTACATATTTTGGTGTCATAATAATAGTACCAAGATAAACAACTTCAATCTCTTATTCCTTCTGGAGATATTGCTTTTATTTCGCTTGTTCTCTTACAAATAAAACATATACACTTGTTTTTCTGCAGAGCAGAATTTTAAGTTTTAATCTGCTTCAAACTCTTCCAATAGGAAGACCGGTTTGCACCTTCTTTCTACCTGTGCCGTTTCAAGGGTTAACAACCCTTACATTCACACTGAAACTGTGTGACAATTACAGCAAATAGGAAAACAATACTAAGAAAATAGTGAATGTGGTCTCATAAATAAATTTGAAAGTTAAAGATATGATCTGTATGACTGTCTCTTTTCTCATTAACATCCAGTTACTCTTCAGACCCCTAAATGCCACAACACAGACTCTTTTTCCCCCTGTACTAACAGGAACAAGACACACTTCTGCTTACATACCTAGTCAGAGTTTAATTCTGCGATGGAGAATACACGATAGAATTAATTTTCTGCATTTTGCTGATGCTCCTGAGCTATGCTCCAGTGATTTACTATAGTCAGATCCCTGCAAGGGACACATAACTTCACATTCATTTTTTTACTTTGAAAAGAAAGCATAAAACAATTGTTTTGTGTGTAAGCTATTTCTCTTTCCTTTCTCCTTACAATTCTGTATTCTTATCCATGTAAAGATGGATTTGAGATTTGTTTCTGAATAGAAAAGTAATCCCTGAATCCTAAACATGGCCTTGTGGATGTTTGCAGTATTTATGCAGAACCACACTGAGATCCCACAATTCTTTAGAGGGTTATTCAGAGAATCAATATTTGAGGTGAAGAAAGCCCAAAGGCCTGTAATCTCTTCTCTCATTCTCATCCTTTTTTCTTTGCATTGTCTTTTAGGGGAAGAAACAGGCTTCTTGCTCTCTGACGTGGCTTAGAAGCAGTCTCTCACTCCCTTCAGCTAGTGCTTGATGCAATGCCTTTTTTTTTTTTAAATTGAGTGTCCTCCAAACCTCTTCTGTTTCTTTTTACTCTCTTTTTTTTTTATAGACATGTTTTTGCCGTGTCTTTTGCAAATCTTGTTTTTATCATGGCCCAGAATCTCAAAAATGTATTGTTTATCTCAGTATACTCCAATATTCTTTGTTGCCATGCCAGGAATCATAAATAACAACCAGCTACTGCTTCTATCAGTCTTTTGGGATTCAATCATAACATTGTCTACTTCCTTTGCAGTACTCTGCTGAATGAAGTCAGTCAGTTCTACATATGGGACACACATAACAGTCATATTGTCTCAAGGAACTTGAAGGAGTTGGGCAGCCTCTGAATAGATTCTGATACGCAGTGTGTTAAAGCAATTTTAGATTAGCAAGCTTTGAGAGTTTACAGTGTACCTTAATTCTTTGACAGGTATTCTATATGGGCAGTGCAAGAACTAGGGAAGGACTGTGTTGCTGTATTATTCCTTAGGAGAAAATCAAATGCTGAGTTACCTGGCTAGCTAGTTGAGCTGTAGTGGTCAATCAGTATCTACCTAGACAATAACTTGAATATGTTTTAATTTACTTGGTAACTTCCAGAAAGCTATTAGACTGTTGTAGTTATGAAGCCTGCAGGTTTGGTTATTGTTAAATTAACTTCCCCCAGAAGTTCATTTTTCTTAATTTCACCATTCCTGCATGCATGAAATTGGTGCCATTTACAGAGTGCAGGTTAGAGGCAGCGCTCCCTATAATTTCTCTCAAATGATAGGTGAGATGCTTTATATTCAGCACAGCATGATTGTAGTGCATGAGTTTATAAACAGCTGCCACCAGCTATCTGTTGTTTTTAAAGATCAAAGCAAAAAAAATCTTTCAAATAACTTGTTTCACTAGGGAGTCTACTTAATGAAGAGTGTATTTTGTATGTGGATGGTTTCCTTAAATTTCCTGTGATATATGACACGATAAAATAAACATGCCTTACTGAAATGTCTGAGTGTGCAGGGGTCATGTTTGCAGTGTTAAAATGAATTTCTGCAGGAATGTAGAAATGCTGAGATTGCACCATGATTATTTGAAAAAGAGTACTGTAATTTGTCAAAACCAGCATTGCAAAGTCTGAAAAGCTCTAGTGCTTTTTATATTTCGTTGCAAAATTATGGAGTATCAAAAGTCCTGTCTGCGCTGAAATTTTGCAGAACAATTGGAGGGGAAAGGAAGTTTAAGTCCATCTTTAAATAAAAAAAAGTTCAAGCAGAAGTTTAGGTTGGAATTTAAAAAGCTGGAGTTTTGACATAAATAATGTTTGCAAAAAGCCTGCAAATTTGTAGGCTACATTCTGCTTGTCAGGAAATCTTTGGGGGATTTTTACATCCTTAATAATGATCTTAATGTCAAATTAGGACCCTGGTTCCGTCACTGTGTTTTCAAATGAGAGGGCATCAAACACCCCTACTTTATTCTGTTCTTCCTTATTCATCTTATCTGCTTTACCATTTTTATGAGTGGAAAGCAGTTTAAAAGAGAACAGAAACTGCCTTTTTTTTAATTCAACCAAGTAGTTATAACTCTGAATGCATGAAAGAATGGGGAAGAACCCAGTTCATCTTAGAAAAGAAACAGTAAAAATGTTAGTCTTAGTACAGTAATTCACAGGAGAAACAATTGCATAAAATACAGTGCTTACTGAAGTATTCTCCCACAAATCTCAAGTAACTTTTACTCCAACAAAGGATCAGGTCTTGCCAGCATTTCCTTATACTTAATTTCCTTGCAAGCATTAAGGATTCTTTCTGTCTGAGAAATGTTACTTCATATTCCTATGACTGGAAAAATAAAAAGAGCAATTTATAAAACTTATTACCATTCCTTTCAGCTGACTTGCTTCATGTGACTATTGCCATTTCCAGGGATACTTTTAACCTAAATATAATACAAACTGATGCTTTGTTCCTCAAGTAAATGATTGTGGTCTGCATTTGTTTCTCATGCCAGTGGAAACCCAGACTTTCCCCACGGATTGTCATAAAGGCACTCTGAACTGCTCTAAGGCTTAACCCAAAGAGTACCTGGATACTTTCCATCATTATAAACAGCACATATGCCATTATTTAGGGCAGTGCAGTTCCCATATTTAAAGCGTTTTTGGAATTTTCTACCATAAGAAGCTCTTTTATTTGATTAAAACACAGACAGACTTGAGGTTTAAAATGTGTTTTACTGCTTTTCTATTTCAGAAAAAAAACCCAAATTTGTTCATTAACATTGATTTGCTAACAGACTTTTAGTTAATTTTCTTTTACATATCTGATTAGCTGAGAAACTATGCTACTTTGCTTTGAAGTAAGGACATGAATTTCAGTTTGCTTAATTTGTCAGAATTTTGATTATAAGGATAACGAAATAAGTTGCATTCTCTGAAAAATCAGGCTACAGATATGCTGAAGTGAGGTTCCTGTATTATCCAAAGTACTAGTGGTTTTGCACTCAGTTGCCAATATGAATATTTGTTTCTATTGTTGTTATTAATTTTATGGGTGTAATATCCCTTTATCTTCCCTGTGAACTAATCACATTGTAAGAACAAAGAAGTCCCACTGAAATTAGTAGCTCTGACTTCAGAAGACGGGTTGAAACCAAGCTTGAAGAACCAAGTGTAAACAAAATATTGGATAGCTGCTTAGTTAAATAGAGTTCACCCATACAGTAAATGAGGCAGACCCCTGAAAAAACTTGTAGTCACACAAATAAAACTATTTCAATATAGCCAAGAAAAAAATATTTTTTTGTTTTCTTGATTACTCACTTTACTAATGTTCAAGGGTCTGATATTTTAAATGCAGTTTCATGTAATAAATCTGGATTTGTGTTTTATGTATTTTTTACTTTTTATATCTAGTAATTAATAGTATAGAATTATGTTTGTATAATAAATATGGTTCCTGTTTTATTATTCCTGTGATAAATGCTGTTCCATGCAGGAAGTGTGCTCACTATATCAGAGCCATATGGAAGTAATTTTTGTTTTACCTAAGTAAGCTTACAACTTTTGTTTGGATTTTGTGAGTTTAAAACCAAAAGTGGTCATAGTTATGCTAGAATTTCATAGAATCTTGTCTGTCTGAATCGGGACACAATATACTACTCCTTCAGAAAACACATGCTTTCAAAAGCTTGTGTCTTTGAATTTGGGAAGAAGCAGCTCCTGTCATTCTGTCTTCAATTTCCATGGAGAATATGTAGCTGATAGGCCAGATCCTCAGCTCACCTATCTCTGTGGACATCTGCATTGGTATAAATAAGTAGCCTGGCCGAGGATCCAGGCCTTCTGAATGAATGGAAGGAAACAGCTTTTTTCTGCTGATTATAGCTTGTATCTTGCTGTGCCTTGATCCTTTAACAAGTGCCCACATGAAGTGGATTAGTGTTGTGGTTTAGATTCAGTCAGCCAGAAACCCAGAACCACACAGTCTCTCTCTCACTCCCCCCCTTCCTTTCCCCTGCTCCTGGAGGGATGGGGAGAAGAATGGAAAGAATGCAACTCCCATGGGTTGAGATAAGAACAGTCCAGTAACTAAGGTATAACACAAACCACTGCTGCTACCACCAATAATAATAATGATCAGGGAAATAACAAGGGAAGAAATGCAACCACTCACCACCCGCCGCCCGATACCCAGCCTGATTGAGCAGTGATCTGGCCCTTCCGGGTAAACTGCCCCCAGTTTTTATAGTGGGCATGACATGCTGTGGTATGGAATACCTCTCTGGTCAGTTTGGGTCAGGTGTCCTGCCTCTGCTTCCTCCTGGCATCCCCTCCTCCCTGGCAGAGCATGAGGCTCAGAAAGTCCTTGGTCAGACTAAACATTACTGAGCAATGAATAAAAACATCGATGTTATCAGCGCTCTTCCCAGGCTGAAAGTCAAACCCACAGCACTGCACCAGCTACTAAGAAGGAGAAAAATGACTGCTGCTGCTGAACCCAGGACAATTAATCATGTTCTGTGTGGTCTGATCTGAAGTCAACTGAAGTGAACAGAAAAGCTACTGTTAATTTAATAGGGCACTGGCTTAGCCATTCAAGAGACTAAGAATGTGCAAATGTGCAAGTGTGCTTTAATATTTGTAGGACTTTGGAAATTATTTCATCAGAAGTCCAAGACCAATTGGACCAGCTGAATGTTTAACATCATCATTTAAGTTTAGATCCACCAGCATTACGTACTTACAAAACTGTTTCCGAATGAAATCACATTACTATGACAGACCATAGCTGCCTAAGAGAGAGGCTGGGCTATTTTAAAGTATATTAACAAATAATAAGAGAATAAATGACAGCTGGCTTTATTGAATCCATTCACCATCTACAGATGTATATGTCTGCAATAAAACACTCCAAGGATACTAGGCCTCATGTAAAGCCTGGAGTCTCTATATTTATCCTTTGTTTGTTCTATGCCATGGTGTGGATCTCAGGAAATTAACTGTAAGGAAGGGATCCATTTGGTTTAGGGCCTGCTGTGATTAGAACTGTTCTTCAAGGCCTCACTGTGAGCAATGAAGTGTTAGAGAATTTCACACTTGCTTTAGATTACAACCCACTTGATAAAATTTGTGTGCTTGTCTGCCAGCTTTCCTCTCTTCAATTTCAAATGGCACTAATGAATCACAGTTTTATTTAAAGATCATATACAGAACAGCGCTTTTTCTATTATGTGTCTTTGAGTCTAACTAACTGCAAATAAATGCACTTGGTTTTGATAGCTAAAGTACTGAAGAGTCTTTTCTGCTCCTGGGTCCTCTCACACTGGTGTTTCTGTTGCTGCTATGTTGTTCTTAAAGTATCACCTTAAAGATGTACTGTGCTTCTTCTAGAAAAACATGTGTGGTACACCAGCTACTCATTCTTAGTGAGGGTATCCCAGCTAACTGCAGTCACTTGATTTGTATGCTTCTTATCCCACTCTAGTAGAACCTACTGACTATAAGAAAGGCTAGCCTTTTTTTTGCCAAAGGAAAGTTTTTCAGGAGGACTAAGGTATTCACTGTAGCCATGACTATGTTTAAAGAGCCTTGCGGCTTTGCAGAACTCATATCCTCTGAGTTAGACACTCAGGTTCACAAAAGACTAGTGAGTGAGGAGGACGAAAAGCTAGTCTGTAGAAAAGGCTGAGAAAGGGTATACCCCCCCCCCCATTTCTTTCCACAGCTTGGAAAGCACTTGAGTAACTGTTTTGGGACATAATGAAAAACTCAAGCTGTTTAGTCGGACTTGAACTGTCTCAGTTCTTCCTCTCTGATAAACACCATCAGAGCAGCATGAAATAGAGCTGATTAGTCACTGTACTGACTAAAGCGGAGGGAGAGCTTTGATTGAGCCAAGGTCTTCCATGTACAGTATGATTGATATCAGTACTAATTATCTAAACTCAGTGATCAAAAGAAGGGCACTTATAGACATGTATATTGGGTGAGATGTCATTGGATTTGTATGCTGAATCGCGCCAGCACACGCCATTGTATTTGGCTGATACCATGTAGAAGCAACTGCTTAATGCTGTCAGGTCTTATTGACTGTGTGTACTTGTTGCAGAAGAAATTGGTAAATCTTCAGTGCTAAGGGAGGCAAAAAAAAGTAGGTTGGAAAAGATACAGGTGGGGATTTTGAGAACAGAGAGATGCGAAACTGGCAAAAGATTGTTTTTGTGGAAGTATGCTTTGTTTTCCAGAAGGAACGTACAGCTGTACATTAGTGTGTTTGTATGTTTGGTTTGCTTCATTTGTTTTAAAGGCAGACCCAGACTGCAGAGCTGGAATCTTAGTCCTGTAGTCTGCCCAATATTCAGTAGGTTTCCGAGATCTTTCAGGCAACAGTGAAATTTAGATCCAGAGTTGCATTTGTCTGAAAGCAAAGAGCAAAAGAATCCTTGCACAAAATTTCACCTGCACTCATTAGGAGCGTGGTCTCTGAATCTCACTGGGAATCTCAGGATTTGATATTCCCTTGTCTCTGCACTACTCTGAACAAGAATTTGGGTTTGGGCTCCCCTTCGACAATTGTTTTTTATAGAAAAACAACCAAACAAGAACATCTGAGGAACTGATGTTAACTTCTGGGTTTATTTAACTCCTGCTAAGTATTCCTCACTAGCTAGGTTTCTTCCCTCCATCAGAAAACCCTAAGACCAAAAAACCCAAAAACATTAGCTGTCATGTGATTAAGGTTCAATCTGCCTCTTGTCATTTTTCTTACAAAAGGAAAACTTAAGAGTTATTTGTTCTTCAGACTGTTAAGTAACCGTTCTTGAACCTATTTCAGATCTGAAGGGTTATTCTTAGGAATGTGTTCAATATTTGCTTGAATAAAATGTCCTTAGCCTTGGCTCTTCGTAAAAATGTTTTTCATATCCTCATTCCAAATAAAACAAGTCACTATTATATGCCACAAAGGTTTGTTATATAAGCTGATATGACCAGGCGATCTCTTAGAGAAAAAAAAGAGTCTGAAATATTTGTTTGATCTTTATTTTCATATTGAAAAGACATGTCACAGAAAACAAGAGGACTCTCGATTTCAGTTGTTTGGTATAAATTCTCAAACTTGGCTTTCAGCATAAAGTAGAGCTAGAAAAAAAATAAGTTACCTGAATTCAGAAGAAAGCACGTGTGCACTACCCAGGTAACGCAGGTGGAGTTGTGACTGTGTATCTAACTGATGCCTTGAGATCAGGAACCATTTAAAATGAAACATTCACTCTTCAGAAATGCATCATTGCTGCAATGAACACCACTGTAAAAATTAGAAGAAATTAATTTTCCTTTCACTGTTTCTCAGCTTTCTGAGTGCACTAATATATATGAATGAAGGAATGGGTCTTCTGTGCAATATATGAATATTCTCCGAGATAATAACTTTTGCATGCACATATTGGCAGACTGTGCCCTAAAGAGAGGCACACAATGGAAAGGATTTCTATGTAAAGGACTGTGAAACGTGAAGTAAAGCAATTCTACGTCACTTCTGAGAATAACAGCTAAACGTAATCTGGTTTACTCAGTGCTGCAATTTTTCAACTGCAAGACAACGTGTGAAGTCAAAGAAGTGACTTGTCATCCACTTGAATGCTAGTTCAGTAAAATGCTATTTGAAGAAAATCTAGGTTATACAAAATTTCCCAAAGTGCCAATTCTTTTAGTGCTTAGATACTCTCACATGACAGTATGTAATATATAATCATCATTACCCATGAGCTGTTTAGATGAGGTGTAGATTGTTTGTAAGCACAGACAAAATCAAGTTGGCTCCAGGCAGAGATGGGTGAAGCTTAAGTTAGGTTTAAGGTTAAGTTTAAGCGTATTAATTTAGGTTTAGTTGTTTAGGCTTCATAAGCTTATTAATTTAGTCCGTCATAGAAGTGGCTGTATTTTTTTCCAGGGCCAGCAAATCCAAAAGCAGCTCATGTGGAAATAGTAAGTCTTATTAGGCCTAAGTCAGGAGCTTGAGAGTTTCTGATCCATGCTACCAGGGTTAGAAATGCTGTGGAGGGTATAGGGACATCCCTGTATCACTCTGTGTTCACATAGAGTGCTTGGATTTAGCATGGACTTATCAAGATGCTGTAGTTATCACTACACTTCCTTTAAATATTCCAGGTGTTAGGGAAATATATTAGTTTGAATATGGGAAACTGGACACAGAAGTTTGAGGTTGCACCTGAGCTAAGAAGCCCACCTGTCCTGGGCTCAGCAGTAGCAGTCATTTTTAATCCTTCTTAGTAGCTGGTGCAGTGCTGTGTTTTTGGTTTTCTGCTTGGGTATAACGCTGATAACACTGGTGTTTTCAGTTGCTGCTCAGTAATATTTACTCTGACCAAGGACTTTCTGAGTCTCATGCTCTGCCAGAGAGGAGGGGAAACTGGGAGGAAGCAGAGACAGGGCCCTTGATCCAAAGTAGCCAAAGAGGTATTCCATACCATAGCACGTCATGCCCAGGATGTAAACTTGGAGTTGCCCAGAAGGGTTAGATCACTGCTCAGTCGGCGGGTGGTGAGTGGCTGTATTCTCTTCCCTTGTTATTTCCCTGATCATTATTATTATTGGTGGTAGCAGCAGTGGTTTGTGTTATACCTTAGTTACTGGACTGTTCTTATCTCAACCCATGGGAGTTACATTCTTTCCATTCTCTTCCCCTTCCTTCCAGGAGTGGGGGGGAGGAAGTGGGAGAAGTGAGCAAGCAGGCTACGTGGTTTTGATTTACGGCTTGGCTTAAACCCCGACACCACCTCAGACCAAGAAGACAGAGAAACAGGAGACATTCATGTGAATCTGAGAGAAGCCATTAGCTCAGGTACTTAGTAAGTCTGAAATAAAGAACAATGGTGAATTACCACATGGGGATCCTCTGTAACATGCTTTCCCATTAGTATTATTAGGGTAAAAACCAACCAACCAACCAAGAAACAACACCCCCCTACACCATTTCCAATAGGATGAGTTCTCAGATATCCCTGTAACGTGTCTATGAAGATCTGTCATTTGTGAAGTTTACCTGACATAATCACAGTTGGATGGATACACTGATGTTTTCTCTATAAACATTTTCCAAAATATAGACAAGGGACTAATTATGAACAAATGAAATCTGGATTATTTTTTTCATGTTGCTGACGAAGATAGACTGGGAGAAACTGTAGGACATAAATATATGCTATATCCCTTAGAAACAATAGGTATTTACTGACACTGGCTTTAACAATTTAAGTGATCCAGTAATATAAGTAGCTTTTCAGTTCCTCCCATGCTGAAGGCATGTAATCTTAATCCTAAACATCTGTTAACATAAATTGGCCAGAAAATTTGCAAAAGGCCACTTGATGGCATCCCTCATCATGACGCTGTGGAGCCTTCAGGATTCAGCAATAAGCATAGCTCATCAATCCTTGAGTATATGAACTCCAAGTCTCACTGTAGCCTGATGCAGAGCCACCCACTTATGCTTCCTATCAGTGACTCTTACTGTGTTTGCCCTTACCATCCTGCTATTCAGAGCTGAGGGACGAAAGAGTAGTAAGAGAGAATTTTCTAGAAGTTCTAACATATGAATAAAATGGAAATCAAAGCAAGCTTCATTTCTGCTTATTCACTTCAGTGTAATGGGTTGGCTTGGGGTATATCACTGGCCTTAGTCAAGAGCTGCGATCACCTAATATAAAAAAACTGGTTGGGATTGTATTTTCTGAGTTTTTTTTGTGAAAAACCTGCTAAATGTCATTTTAAAAAATGAGAAATCAAGTACATCTACTGATTTACTCTCAGAAGTCACAGGGAAAAAAATGCAAACAAAACTGAAGAATTGCATAACACCGATTAGATGTGTATGCACTGCAAGGTCACCAGTACATTAATGCTCAGTAATGACTGCTATATCCTGGGGTTGTTAAAGAATTATTTTCCAGATGTTTAAGACAGGTCTACTTAGTTTACCAAGGGCTTGTAGACAGATGAGTGTAAGTAGGGCCTCCAGAAATATGGTCTTTTTAATAATCATTACCAGGATGGGTATATAGAGAAGTAAAGAATAATGGTACTTCTGCTTAGCTTTTCTTTGGACTGTCTCTCCAGTCAATTTCTAACCAATACTGTAGGTAGCTCAGTAGTTATGTAGTTCAATAATAATATAGGAGTATGGAAATTAACATGCTGGGATCATACCATTGGCAGCCTGATACTTGTAAGGTCAACATAGCTGTTGTTATGCAGAGTTCACAAATGTGTGTGTAAAGGCTTACAAAAGTCAACCTCCATCTGTCAAATGCAAATGCTTAGCAGAGTCCTCAACTTCAGAAGATAGGTACATACCTCCTATAGTGCATGGTGAGGCCTTCAGAATAGGAAACACAGACCATTAGGCTGAGTGGGAAAATAGCAAGTATGAATACTTCAAAGGAAGAATAGTAACACAGGTAATCAACTATCAACAACTTCAGACCAGAAAAACTTATGAGGTTTTCTTCTTGCCTGTGATACTTATAGGCTGTATAAAGAGCTGAACACCAAACAAGTTAGCAGTTAAGCTACTGCAGAAACTAGCAGCACATCTTCTGCTTTGTGGTAGCTTTCTGATTCAGGAGTAAATGCATTGGGTATTGTCCAGTAGTAAAGTGCCTTGAATTCTTTTGCAAGGAAGAACAGGGCAATTTTAAAAAATACATGAGTATTTCCATCTGGGCATAATTTCCCTTTTTTTCTCCAGCCCCTGTTCATTATTCTCAGAGGATAAGCATCTTTTCTGTAAACATATGTTGAGACATTTTGGGTTCTTTCAGCATCAGTCCATAAAAATATCCTCACGTTCCATCTGGAAAATAGTTCACATTGCTTTTTCTATTTCAAGCTGAATTAGAAGTTCATTAAAGGGAGAGAATTTGGGCTGCTGAAAAAAGAAAAGATCAATGATGGGGTAATTATTCACAAGCATAGTTCATTATTCAATCAGCTGCAGACACAGGACATTAATGCCATTAAAAGCTGTGAAAGAATGCTCCTTTTTCCTCTCAACATTTGTGTCTCAAACTATTTTGGACAAATCATAGTGAAATTTGCATCTGTTATGTCTTGCATTTGTGATCTTAAAAGGAAACTGCAAATTTATTGGCATAGTAAAGTCATACCTACACACTGCATTAAAAGTGGATCTGTTTGCTTTCTTTGAATTTGTGATAGAAAAACAAACGTTTTAATCACTATGGGGAAAAGTACTGTTTATTTATAATTGCACCTGTTCATGCATAATAGGAAATACAGTTTGAGCCATGCTTTCCTAGAATTGTTGTCTGACTGGTACGCTTGTTCTCCAAATCCAATACTCTTGTGCTATCTTTCAAGGGATGTTTTATTCCTTCTACTTTATTTATTTATATTTTAAATGCCTTGCATGTTCCTCTTTACATTAGTATCCTAGCTATGTTTCCTGAGCTTCCTCTCTGGATGTCTTTCAGGTCTGGACAGTAGCATCCAGTGTCTTCAAATTAGCATTCCTTGATGAAGTTGACTTAATACTCACATGCATGTGATTGTGGGCCAAGTTGGAGGTAA
The DNA here is from genome assembly GCA_009867235.2 of Psittacus erithacus. NCBI lineage: Eukaryota > Metazoa > Chordata > Aves > Psittaciformes > Psittacidae > Psittacus > Psittacus erithacus. The sequence goes on along the minus strand of WYDI02007636.1, from coordinate 5,966 downwards.
AGAAAAGAGTGTTCTACAAATTATAAGAGCTGCTTGAGAAGCGTTCTTGGTTCTTTGCCCTCCTTAGAAAGTTTTGTTTATTTTCAGTCTTAAGATTTGCAAACCAGCCTTATCATTTCTACCATTTGCAAGAATTGTACCCTGCCAGTGGCACTTCCTTCCCTCACCCAAGAGGTTTCAGTTTTAAAAGTTTCCAGGAAATAGTAAAAAGACTTCATGATATATGTTTCACTAGTCAAATAAAAGGAATTAAAAGTTAACATTTAGGTTCTTTCTAAGCCCAAAATTTTTAATGCATTCACCTATGATTTGGGGAATTGCTCATGTCCATGCAGACCCTTACTAAATCCCATGGGTGTGAACGGAGATTTAAATAAGCAAAATGATTTCTTTTGCCTGAGTGATAGTAAAGGTTTCATGTTCCTTAACAAATTAAGTAAGCTTTTAGAAGCTCTAAAAAGGTACTTTAGATGCATCCATGGAGAAAAATAGCTGGAAAATAAGTTTATGACCCATGGGCAGCTCTTAACATTTGAATTCTTTTTGTGGTCAAGGCTTTTTGAAAGCTCCAAACAGGAGCAGAATGTATATTGTCATAGGTTTTGATGTCCTCCTCTTGCATGACTAACATCATACCTACCGCTTCTTTCAAAACCAAATAAATTAATGAAGACAACATAAAAGTATTGGTGAACAGATAGATCCATGCCCTGTTGCAGAGCCTGCTTAGGCACCTTTACTAAGGTCATGTAAATTTGTTTGGCTTATTAACTCAAGTGATTTAAGCAATTTTTCCACCTGATCCAAATGATCTCCCTGTCATATGGAACTACCTTCTTTCTGCTTCTAAATGGGTTTACCGTTAGGAGGGAACAGATTGCTTTTCCATAACTACAATATATTCTAGCGGTTATACCTTATAATTCTAAAGCTGAAGAGATGAGAAACTAGTCAACTCACTATGTGGAATCTTGTGAACACAGTATGACCTCAACTGGAGAAGGCTTGAATTATTTTTATGAAAAAGTTTTCATTTTTAAAAGTCAGAGATGATGAGGCCATTTTTGGTACCCCTCAATGTCTATCAGTGTTTTTGTGTACACTGCATGTCTTTTCCAGATCCTCAATGAAAGTAAGCTGGGTTTGGGTATTTAAAATTAATGCTGCCTTCTTTTCAGAACTCTCATTTAATTTAAGCCCATTCTGGCATCTGGCAGATTTAAGGTGGGGAAATATGCTTAAGTTGACATTTGCTATCATTGACATCTACAGACAAGCAAATCTGCAGCAGTTTGGGCAGTGTTTTATAAAAGAAAATTACTTCATGTGACATAGCCTGTCTTCTTGACAGTCTGGGTTGATTACAAGCCTTTTCATTCAACAGATTAAAAATATTAAATTATTCTAAAAGCTTTAGTATTAAAAGTTATAAATAATTATAACTTCCCAAAGAGTTTACGTGGGACATTTTTTAATTCTTAGATTTTTTAACAAAAAGCTATTTTTGAAAGTATGTTCAGATTAGGTTGAAGCTAGACTTGCACATATGCCTGCTTTAAGTCCTGCTGGAAATGTGGCTAAAGTTACATAATTCTGGGGGGAAATTTGTTGTGATTGGGATTGTAAGAAAGTCACAGTCTGTTAACACGAACAAAGGCAGCATTGCCTAATGATTGGGCCACTGGACTGCATCCGAGGAAAACTAAACTCTATACTCGCCTGGCTTGCTGGCCTTTTGGGTGAGTTAAGGGTGAGCTAGTGGAAGCTGCTTGACATCACTCAGTATGGCAAGTAGTGATCCCTATCTCCTTTGAAAGACAATTTGAGTTCTACTGATGAAAAGGCTTATTGCTACTTACCCTTATTTAATGTTATATGAATATTAATCAAGACAGGTTTGGGTTTTTTTTTTTTTTTCAATTGAAAGCTGTTTGCTTTAGGAAGATTCAGTTGTATTATTCTTGATAAGCTTTTCTGAAAATCTGTTTGCTCCCATTGTAAACTAGCCTAAGATTTACCTTTTTGCTCTCCTATAGGCTTAGGGAGAGATAGTAAATACTAAATAATTAATCTCAACTAACTGCCTAAGAACATACATGGACTAGGTAATTGATGTTAAACACTGCAGCACCTAATTTAGCATTTAAAGACTGCATCTACTGCTAAACTGAGCAACATCCCTGCTTAATGGACTTGAGCACTGTACTACAGTTTTTCCTGTGGTTCAACTGGAGGCAGGAACCCTAGTATGTGTCTGCTGGTGCTCTCCCAAGCAGTTGCCAGTCCTGGAAGAAAAGGACATTCCAGGCAGAATTCTCAATAATCAGTTTAGAAGTTGCTACCATGTTTTGGGAAAGATAAACTTTTGCAATGTGAATGTGGCAATTTCCTGTTGGGACTAGAGTCTGGTTTTACTTAGTGTTATAGCAGTAGTCAAAGATGGCAGACAAAACATGGCCTTTGGTGATTAACTATACATCATATTTTCCTGTTGTAGTTTTATTATAGTTCAATCCACTGAGGGGAAAACACTGAAATAATAATAAGAGTGGTAGTAGTAGTAGCAGGGGCATGGGTGTGTGTGTCTTGCACAATCCAATGAGTTTTCCAAGTATAAAATCTAGTATAACTTTAAGCATGGCCCATTATTTTTTCTGTTACCCAGGTGAAGTCAGCTTTTCTTACTCTGAGGGCTGTACATTGATATTTTACAAAAGCCAGACTCAGAAAGATGCATTAGATACCTTGGGAAACAAACAACTCTGATAACAGTGTACAAAGAAGTGACGGTGGTGGTCACTGAAAGACAATGTCATTATTGTTAGGATGTTGTTAGGACGTCCCGGATTCATCACAGATGGGCAGTGTGTGCAGCAGCTTCTGAGGGTATCTCACGAGGTTTGCCTTAGCAGGCGTGGCTAATGTGCGTCCTTCTGTCTGCTGATATTGGGACATCTCAATAAAATCTAATTAACACCTAACACTGCAGGTTATGTGGCATAAATGCATCATGTAAATTATATTTGAATATTTAAAATCTACATATATTTCAAAAACAACTCATGAGTTATACTGAACTCTTAAAATTAGGCACCTTCATGCAGATGACTGCAGTATCTGTGGAAGCAAAATGCAGCGAAATGAAGAGGAAAAACACCCCAAAACAGTGCTACAATTAGACACCCTGATAATCTGTTTCAGTAATGCTCATGCCATAATTCAGAAAACAGCTATGCAAGGTTATTTGATTAACACAATCTGCCTAATCTGTACCTGATTCATGACAACAATAAGATGCTTATAATCCTGAGAGATTCACATGGACTTGTTTGCTTCTTCAAAAGAGTCTAGAATACTAAATTGCTTTTATAGACAAAGGCATTAATTTTCTTTCTACCAGGGATAACGTTCTTTTCTTTACAGTATGCTACATGAAAAAGTAGATAAAATGTACTCAATCTTGGCAGCGAGGTATAGCTTAGCTGTACATTGCTGAAATTATGTGTCTAAACTTGTGTCGTTTTTTCTATCCTTCACTATATCATTTGGGCTGTATGTTCAACCAGGCAGATGTTCTCTGAAAAGATGTGATGAATAAGGACTATTGTCTGAATTTTGTAGATAAAGTGAAATTTGAGGATTTTGTAATCTGCTGCTAGGGAAGCTATAATGCTACCTAGAGAACATCTCTCTAAAGAATGTATCTCTAGAAAAGGGGTATATCTTATGGTTATATCTCCTTTAAATGCCTGAGAATTTTGCCAGGGTGAACCTTAGCCATTTGCCTATAGTCATTGGAGAACTAGCTCCTGCTGGTCTGCTGAGAAGTGAGTCAGTGGTAGCACCTGGGAAAGGCTGGAGCTACTGTGAATTCCAACTAAATCCAGTATACCCAGAACATACAAACCTGTAAACTGACCCCTTTGCTCTTCAGGCTCACTGAATGGCTGTTACTTTGTGGGTTAGAACTACATGATCTTTAAGTTCCCTTCCAACTGAAATCATTCTGTGCTTCTAACAATTTACCAGGAAGACAATTTTCCTAGGATTTGGCAAGGGTAGTCAAAATTCACTAATCCCTATGATCTCAAAACTACTATTGATTTAGGGAGAAGGTCTCTAATTTTTTAATGGTTTTTGTTGTTATCCTCAGCTCCCTAAAAAGGAATCCTTTTCCTACCCTTCCTCTGGGTCAGTTGCCTTTGATCCAGGATCCAGAAAGATAGACAGCAATACCATACTCTTCACCATTGCAAAGCCAGCTGCTTTTCTTTAAATGGTCTAATCCAGGGCTAAGTGTCTGAGCTGTGAAGCTGATTTTTGCATTTGTACTGGTCATATGTAAAGAATTTCTGAACATCTGATGTCCCTTTTGTAGCTATGAGGGTAGTTGAAATCTCTGCCAAATATCCATACCCCAAGTTTTACCTGGGTAAAATTTTGGCCAGGAAAATGTTAAACGTTCAGAGAAATTGAAATCCAAGCACATTTTGACTGCATTCACTTTCCAGACTGGCATCCCTCATCACAACGTAAGAACAAACTAAATCTTTTCAAAATGTAAGTCATCTTTGGATGTAACCAGAGGGAAGAGGATTATGAGAATGATGGCTCAGCTCAGGAGAAATCTTTGTGAATTTGTCTCTTTCTAATACAAGCACAAGTTGTACTTCAGAAATGTTTGTCTGACTTCCTGAAAACAGCAAGGTATTTGCTGTTACCTCAGGCAGGGAATTTCATCTTGGTTTACATAATATTTAGGAGTGCCCTGATGACTAATACCCTGAATAACTATTGCAGCAATTCCTGCATCTTTGAAATAGCATCTTTGAAATAACATCTTTGAAATATAGCTCCGTATAGGATGCAGACTGTTAAAATGGTGAGAAACTGCTGAGGGTAAAGATGCACATAACATCCTAACCTAACTGATTTCTACAAATTGCTTCATATTTTTCTGAATGAGACACCAAATCCCAGAAAATACACCAGTATTTCCCACAGCAGCTTTCCTTGCAAAATCAGAACAGTTTATTGTAATCAGAATATTTTTCTTCTTTGTGCTTACATTTTTATTTACTGTTGACCACATTGTGCCTTTCTCTTTTTCTAACCACTTTTTAATGTGATACTGTAGGCAGCAAAGTACAGATTTCCCTGGGTTTCATCCATCATATTTGCTGGAAAGTCAAATTACTGTGTTAAAAATGTGCCTTAAAAGATAATATCTAAGTAAGTGCTCTAGGATTGAGGAGAAATTATATCCAAAGAGGAATTAAAACAAAAATGTATCACTTTTAAATTTCCTGAATTTGTGTAATGTATTTTATATTCCAAACTAGATAGGGCCAGATTATGGCCCTTACATACAGCAGCACGCTAGATAGCATCCCTATTATCTGAGTGCTGTTGGATTTTTATTGAGAGCCATCATAAGGCCGTGGGAGAATAGGAGGATTTGAACAGCACACAGAAAAAAAACGGAGTTCTTGTGGTGCTGCCATTAAACATTGTATCCCAATATGGCTTCAATTACTGTATAATCTGAAATTCTGTGACTTCCTTGCCAATTTAATTTTTGATCTATGGATTTTAAAACCTCACTTGTAAACTTGGAAAGAAGCAAGGAAATTTGGTGGAAGATCAGTTTTGTCATGCTGATTTTATTCTCATAAACAATAAAGAGAACCAATGAAAGAGAGAGCTGTCAGTGTAAAATGTAATGACAGATCTATTTTAACAGCAATGGTTTCAGGTGTGCTGAATAACAGGCATGATATCATAAGATGATATCTGCTGCAGAATCTGAAGTTTCAGCAAGACATTGCACACAAAGGGTGCTTATATTAACATTTAAGGCAACAATCAGAGTTCTTTGTTGTCTAGCCACGTGTTGTGGTTTAAGCTTAGTCGTAAATTAGACAAAGCATGTAGCCTGCTTGTTTTCCCCCCACAACCTGTCCTTC
>WYDI02007635.1:0-11590 GCA_009867235.2 Psittacus erithacus | reverse complement strand
GTGATTTGTGTTATACCTTAGTTAATAGACTGTTCTTATCTCAGCCTGTGGGAGTTGTATTCTTTCGATTCTCTTCCTCATCCCTCCGGGAGCCGGGGTAGGAGGGCAGTGAGTGGGCTGCGTGGCAGGCCTTAAACCACGACAATCTGTATTTGGATCTGCTTTCATACTGGGGTGTTCTTCCTTTGGCCGCACGGATAAACAGCCGAGCTGTTTGTTCTGCCGCCGAGAAGCCCCCGGCAGCCAAGGCATCGAGCCTAAGGCATGCCCAAACAGGAAGGATGAGCAGCCTCACCCCTGCTCGGACCGAGCTCTAATGAGCCTAGAAATGCTCATTCAACTCCGCTGTTCGCAGTGTGTCAGTGCAATTACGCGTATATACACAGCCATGTGAAATTACTGCTCGCAAACGCGCTGCCCCTCAAACCGCGTTGTAGTACCGGAGCCCTGGGGCACGCACGGGCAGCCCCAACGCCCTGCCCAGGGACAAGCGCCTAAGGTCAAGGTTCCACCGCCCCTGCGGGGCTCGCCCGGGCTCCAGGGCTGAACGAGAAACACCGCCGCTCCCGCCCGCCGCCCAGGTAAGCGGCTCCCTGAGGGGGGCGGCCAATGGCGCGGCCCGGCCCCCGCCGCCAGCCAATGGGAGCGCGCTTGGCGGCGGCCCCATGGAAATGTGCCTGGTGGGGAGCCAATGGGGCGCGGCCGGGCCGCGGGCGGTGCTTTATCAGCTGCCAGGGCCGGCGGCGGTTGCGGTCGCTTGTCTCGTTTGCCGTCCCTTCTTCCTTGCTCTGCCGTGCAGCATGGCCGGGCTGGGCGGCGGCCCTGCCGCCTTCGGGCGCTGCACGCACGCCGTGGTGCGGGCGCTGCCCGAGTCACTGTGCCGGCAGGCGCTGCGCAGAGCGGCGGGCCCCGAGGTGGACTTCGCCCGCGCGGAGAGGGAGCATCATCTGTACGTGGGTGTGCTGCGGGGCAAGCTGGGGCTGCAGGTGCTGGAGCTGCCGGCCGATGAGAGCCTCCCCGACTGCGTCTTCGTGGAGGATGTGGCCGTGGTGTGCGAGGAGACGGCGCTCATCACCCGCCCGGGCGCGCCCAGCCGCAGGAAGGAGGTACGGGGCGGTCCGGTATGGCCCGGTCCGGCGGGGGCTACGGGAGCGGTCCCCGCACAGAGCAGGTGGGGTCGGGCGGCCGCGCCGTCGGGCGTGTCCCCTGGCCCGCCCCAGAGCCCCGGCCAGAGCGGTGTAGGAGGCAACAGCGGCGGCTGTCGCTGACGGAGCGGCTGTTCCCCGTGGCGGGCCCCGGGCAGCGGCTCTTGCCAGCCTCCTGCCGCCGTCCTGGCCGGCAGAGCCCAGCGGCGGTGGGGCTTGTCGGGAAGCGGTGCTGTGCTCCTAAGAGCAAGTGGACGGTGAGCTGTGACTCATCCTTTCTGCGGGGCGGCTGGCTCGGTCCTGGGGGGTGGATCGGCTGTGGACTGTCCGGGTTTGTGTGTCCCTGCTGCAGCACTGCCCCATGTAAGCCCCGTTTTCATTACATGAGCTGGGCTCAGGCAGCGCATTACTGGTAACTGAGCCAATTGTACCTTGTGTGTGCGCAAGAGCTGGTGTTTGTTTTGGTGGATTTGACGTTGGCATCAGTGCCCTTGAATTTGCTGTTGCTTTCCCTGGGCAGCCACTGCAGGCCCCGTGGTGAGAGATGTGATCTACGGGGATGCAGGCTGCCTCGTTGGAGAAAGGTATGAAGGATGCGCAGACACAGGAGTCCTACTTTAGATATTCTTGGGGCTTCCTTAACATGCTCAGCCTATTCATAAGCTGGTTCAGTCAGTGTATACGTTTAAGTGTCACCTATTTATCTCCTCAATAAGTTGTAAGTAGCAAATGAAACCTTACTCAGAAGCTGCAAAACTACTATCTGGCAGTCTGCCTTCCTTGTAAGCATGCTTTAACATATTCCTCTTCCACTTCCCATTTTCTCTCTGGCACCATAGTGCATCTTGTGATCCACAAGCACATACTGTCCCTGTGGGACGGAGTTGGGCTGCAAGCTGTAGTATAGCAGTAGTTGCTCTTGGCCATCGAGTGTAATGAACGAATATCTCTTCTTGGTATTTTTGATACAGTGCCCTTCATTTACCAATTACAAAGCTTACTTGAATTTTGCCCAACAGTGTAGCAGTCTGAGATTCTGCACACATCCTGTACATGTGCATTTCTTTGTGTGTACCCATGTGTGTTTACACTTTGAAGCACATCTGAGTGCTCTTAAAGGTGATGGCATCAGAGGAAAGTGTGTTTGCCACATGCTACTCTCAGAAGCAGCTGTTTCTCAGCCAGAGTCCAAGTGAGTTTTCACTGGTCCTTCCCACGACTCTCTGGTATATAGCTCTGGGACTCCTGCTGCCATTTGCGCTGCTTGCCCTTTATGAGAGTGGATTTACTTCTTTCCATGGGTGACTTGTCCAAGCATAGTTATGAATCGAGAGGAAAGAAAAAGATTTGAAGCATAATTTGAACCTTGTTAGTTTTCTTGGATAATGGGGCAAATCCCTCCCCTGAGTCTTCTGAAGTAGAAAAGGAAAAATAATTGAACAAGTGTCCTTTTAAAGCTATAACAATGCACTGCAGTGTAGTGCTTGTCCGAACATGTAGTTCTTAATCATTTACTATATGTTCTTCTGGGAACATCATTACAGCAGTGTCTTGCAGAGAGAGGGAGAAGATGCTTGTTTGTGTAGGATGATGCTTGTCTGCTCCTAGTCCTTCTTCCCTTCAAGGCATCCTCTGGTGTAGCCTTCCCTCCCCAGCATGGCAACTGAGTCAGTTGTGTTTAGCTTGTGAGTCTGCTTTGTTTGGGCAGTGCCCAGGATGTCATTTTGAAACCAGCAAGATAGTCAAGACTTTGCAAAGCAAAAATATGTACATAACTACTTTGTCTAGAGCTCTGCATGCCATGGTGGAGGGCTTGGTGCATGTTTTAGGCTTCTTGGTGAACATCTATGATGACTTTGATGTCAGGAGCCCCCCAGGAAAGCAGCAGTGTTTCCTGTAGCTTCATAAGAGGGCGTTTCCTATTGTAGCCAGAGCTTCTCTGCTCTTGCTGCCTCCAGCCCTGGTTCTAGAGGCACCAGCTGCAGGTAGTCCAGCCACTGACTTAGGCCTGTGGCCACCTGAGCTGAGGGAGTCCAGTGCTTGCCCTTGACCCTCCTGTTCATCCTGGTGAGTGTCTATCAGTAGCCTTTTCTGGGGTTTATATTCAGTCTTTGAATTCTCCATTGGGGTAATTCCTGTTGGCTAGTGGCAAGTGAAGTTGCTGTGGGGTCTGTGCTAGTATCTGCCCTGTTAAATGGCTTTATTGGTGACCTTTATTGGAGGTGGAGGCATCTGTATAAAGCTGTTAACTGCCCCAGACAGGGGTGAGGGGACAAGGTTGTGATGCTATACCCATGAAGTCCAGGCTGAAGGATGGGGCTGAACTGTGTGACCTTGTGGACTTGAACAGAGACAAATGCAAAGTCCTGCCCCAGGGAAGGAATGTTCCCTGCGTGGGACTGAATGGGTGAGGGGTAGAGCTGCAGGAAAAAAAACCTGGAGAGGGATCTGGTGGGCAGCACAGTGGCCATGAGCCAGCACAGCATCCCTGTGGTAAAGAAAGCCAATAGGATCCTGGGCTGTGTTAATGAGAGCAGGACCAGTAGACTGAGGGAGGTGATTACTCCCTTTACTTGGCACTCACAGGCTGCATCTTACCAAGGGTGTGGAACCAAGCTCTTCAGTTATGTGGCAAGAGGGCAAGGGACAACAGACATGAATTGAAGTATGAGGTTTTAATGGGGTATAAGAAGAAGCCTTTTCAGCTGGGACAGCCAAGCAGTGGAACAAGGGCCTGGAGAAGCTGTGCATCCTTGGAGGTTTTCAAGACTCAGCTGGATAAAGCCCTGACCAACCTGGTCTGTTCTTATAGCTGGCCTTGCCTTAAGTTGGCCTAGAAATACCCTGAGGTCCCTTCCAATGTGAATTATTCCGTGAGCAGGAAAGCAACTGTATGTTAGGGTACATGGAGTCAGGTATATGTCAGTTGAACTGCCATGAAATCTTCACTGTCAAGAGAGCAGACAGTATTAAATCTGGATTGCTCCTGGTCTGATGGATCTGCTGCTAGAAAATCAGGATGAAGCTCTGTGAAACCAGTTTCTTCATGTTGCCTCTGAAAAACTGCACTCCTACCTCAACTGGCTTTGTCAGCCTGTTATGAAAGTAAACCAATGCTGTTGCAGGGCATTTTCACTTGCATGGTCAGTTGGGTAACAGAGGGAAGGAGGGTGGATGCAGTCTACCTCCAGCACCAGTTTCTCAAAATGAAGTCTTGTTTTATGTCATGTGTAAGTGCAAAGCCATGAATATTTCAGCAGCACAGTTGGTGCATGCCTGGATTAACCCAGTTAATGTAAAGCCCAGCTCCTGAGCATGCGCTCCTGACCTAAGCCTCCCTGTAAGAAGGACTCAGTCAGGCTTGTCTTGCTGATCTCAACTGTGTAATGGATGTCTGTACAGAGCGGGCAGGAGCCAGTGGAGGAAGCAGATGAGGGAAGCAGGGTTGTAGGGGACCATTTCTGCAGAGAATTAATAGAGGGAGGGATTGTGTCCAGGAAACCTGTCACGAGGCATGCAGTAGGTCTGGCTCTGAAGCCTGATCAGACAGTGAAGGTTGAAGAGCACAGAGGGGCTGGCAAGATGCATCCCAAAAACAACAGCCTGGTTGAATGCGCAGCTGGAGCAGTGCTGTTTCAGGTGTGTTATGCTGCCTTACACACTGTCTGCCACATACATGAGCTGTCTTCATCTCCCCTCTTCCATGCTACTGAAAACCCATAATGCAATATTGAAGAACTGATACAGTGTGTTCTTTCACTGACTAGACTCCTTATTAAGAAGGCTTGTCATCAATTACTATAACACTGTATGGAGCAGGCAGATTTCTGCAGTAGTTTGCAATAGCATTGATTGAGCTTTTGGATTTATGTAGATACTATTTCTTACCCCTCCAGTGCTATTTGATTTTTTGACTGATTGTCTGGAACAAACCAAAATAAAACCTGAGGTTTTGTCTGCTCTTGCTCCAAGTTATTATAGGAAGAAAAAAGAGAGTTGGGTTAAATTTGGTCATGGTCAGTCAGTACTGGGAAAGAGACCAGTATTTTTTTAGTGAAGTAGAACAATTAGTCATGCATTTAATGATTTGTTTCTCTGTTATCAACTTCTGAACTTTAAAATTCATAGTTTCTTGAGTGTTGGGTTTGGCAGAAAGGTTAAAAGCTTTTGAAGTAAGCCAGAGGTGGGTCGTTAATGTGGATGGGCTCATGTTCTGTTGAGCTGTGTGCAGTCACCAGTATGCTTGATGCTGAAGTTGAGTAACTCCAATGGAAATGTTGTGATTGCTGATAAGATTGCCAGTTCCAGCACCTTTTGTTCCCAGCAGTGTGTTCTCAATTGTTTATTCCTCTAGTATAAACTCTTCATGTCACCTTCTGAACAAAACAGAGTTAGTTGCTGAGAAGAGCCCTCATCAGCACATTGCTCATGTTGCCCAAGTTGTCTTTATGTGCTTGGGATAGCACAAAACAGCATTTCCACGACTTTTGTGCTTATACAGATAGATGGAAACCCAAAAGCTCAGCAAAATGCACCCACAGTGATCTGGCCTCTTCTCTGCTGCTGCATAAGGAAGGGAGAATAGCTGGTGCTGGGGATGCTTCAGAAGCTGCTGCAGAAGAGATCAATGCAGTTTCTTCCTCTGTTATCAAGAGGAAACTTCTACCCAAGAGTATTGTTTCCCATTCCCCCAGGATGCACTGGGGACAGCTGGCAAACATCTCTCATTTCCATGGAGGTTTAACACTTGTTGATCAGTAGAGGGGCAAGAGATTACACATTTTAATACCACTTTAAATAATTCATAGTTCTTAAAACTGTTACAACAAACTGTGTTGGTCTTGTACATTTGCACTGACCCCTCTGCATGTCCTCATTGTTCTTTACCTTTTAACTTTGGTGTTCTGCCTAGAAAGCTCATGACGAAGCAGAGGTTACAACTGTGTCGTTGCTTAGGGCTTAAATAGTGGGTCAGTAAACATACACAAAAACTTTGTGAAAGTGGGCAAAAATTAGCAATGGCACTTTAAGTACCTTGCCACTTTCTTGCCTGATTGTGTATTCTTATGTTTTCTGTTATACACTGTGCCATATACATGCTCCTTTAGCCTATGCTTTTCACCATCTTCTCAGTCTAACCTCAGAATTGGAATGAAAGCATACAAGATATTGTCAGTGTATTGTTTCCAGCTATACTGAAAACAAGTTGAGAAATACCAGCCATACATCAATAAAATGTATAATGGAGTTTTAATGGTGTTTGATTGTCTTTTTGCAGAACCAGGTGTAATAATCTTCCACAAAGTGTGTGTCACTTGGAGGCTTTCTGCAGGAGCAAACAGGGGATGCTCATCACAGGTAGCTAAGTAACTCTTGTCAGAATCTGCATCAGTGTTTTCTATAATATATTTCATTGGCTTTCATTTTCAATGTTTTCGTATTGGCATATAAATTAACTAAAAAGCATGCAGTAGAGGAGAAAAGCTCCTCAAAAAGTACTTAAGTTTGCTCTTAAACAGTACTGAGAAGTCTAAAAAAAACCCACAATCATTTGGACATTATTCGGTAGACTTATATCAGAAGCCTATGTAATGGCAGACAAGAGGAAGGATGTTTTGGCCTCCTGAAGCAATCTGATTTCTTTCTGTGGCTTTGCCTTCCACCTGTTTTGCAGTTCAAGTGCTGCCTCTTGGTTTGGGTAGGTGTTTTTTTGGTCTTGCTTTTCACAGCTAATGTAGCTCTGACCCTACATTAATAGGACTGCTGCTTTGGGTGAATTGGTTATGCCAAGAGCTGTGTTTTTTTCTTATTCAATTTTGCTTCTGTGATCACAGATTTAATGAAAATGTTAGGAAGTAGCCTCTAGTCAGATCAATGTAAGTGGACTGTATTCCTTGTAATTGGTTTCTATCTATAGAACTGCAAAGCAATCTTTAAGGACAGTCTAGGAGCAGCTTGGATTTCATGCTTTTCTAGCAGAGACAATATTTAGATGTTGTTATTAAATTGTGGTGGGAAGTTTCTCAGGGATATCCAATTTGCTGACCAGAAGATTTAAAAAAAGGCAGAACCCAAATTAAATGCCTGGTTTTTAATCTCCTGTGGACACTGATTATTACTGTGCAACCTGATTTTGGCTTTTGTACATTGTTAATCACTGTCCTGTTAGCTGTGATAAATAGCCCTTGGTGGGCTTACAGTTCAGTGCAAACGCTAAGTGATTAAAGACTCCAAATAACCTTAAGCATTTCCTCAAAAAAGTGCAAAGGGCCTTTTTAGCGGCTCTGGCACATATGGCTTTTGAGTTACCCTGCTCCTTCCCCAGGAAGTTTCCACCTAGGCTTTCAAATTGAACCTAAATATTTGGTAGCAGCCTGACTTAAAAGCATTGTACACACAAGTTTACCACAGTCACTGCTAGAATTTTGGATTTGAGATCCAAAGGTGGGCTTGTAACATCCCCAGTATAGGTTTCCTGATGGCTTTTGTATTTGTGTTTTTTAAATCCTATGTTTTGTACAAGCCTGCAGCTCCCTACGCTCCCTAAGAAGAGAGGGTTGGTATGTAGACTGCAGTGCTGTCTTGCTAATTGTGGGATCTGTCAGCATCTCGGGAGGGTGGTGGAGCAGAGCATTGTGATGCAGAAGAGCTGTGTGCTTTGTTTCTGGCTGTTGGCTTCTGAGATGCTCTGGTATGGAGAGCGCAGTCCTCTGTGAGGTTTCCCATGCTGTACTGATGGCACAGGCAGCAGCTACTCCCAGTGTTGTGCTAGGACACACACAGAAGCATATATCTTCATTTTCCCACTTCTGCTTCCCATGTGCTTCCACTTGCAAACTCTCCTCCCGTTCCATGCCTCTCCATCTGGGCCGCTCCCTTGCCCTTCGTGTTTCCAGGTGGCCTCCCATAGCCCCTGTGTACTGGTCAACCAAGCCAGGGTCCTGATGTGTCCTGCCTACCATGCTCCTATGCAGAGTCCAGGCTGTAGTGCTGCTGGGCTGTATTGTAACTTTCCATAGGAAGAACAGGAGCTGGGATGGCATCCCCAGTGGCAGGCCACACCTCTGCTCTTCGTGTAGCTGTACATATATATAAGTCAATGGGGTAGATAGTCCTTAATCTTTGCAGGCCGTACTAGCAGTTTGCTTTATAAGGGTAGTGCTTTCCACATTTCGATACCAAGTTCATTGGGTTCACTTGTTGCCCTAATGCTGCATCTTGCCAAGCATTGTCCAGTTTGAAGGTCTTAATTATTTTATGTAAAACTCCTAATACTTCATATAAAACCAGTGGGATTCCTTTGGTGCTAATTTAAGAATGTGAGTCTCTGCTCTAGCAGTAGGCAGGCTTTTTCCTTCAGGAAAAATTAAATTACATGTCTTATGGCTGATATGTACCTGAGATGGATTTTGCAGTCATCTGAGGCCACTGATCACATACAAGTCAGTTGATGAAACTGTAATGTCCCAGTTTTACGTCATTTTGAGTAAAAAATGAAACCAAACAAGTACTCAAGAAATAGCTTGCTCAAGACTTGGAGAATTCATTTTCATTTCAGTAGAGACTCATTATTTGGCACTATCTTTAAAAAATAATTGTAATAACTTGTTTCTGGAAGGCTTATGTATGTTAATAATATAGCAACTGGCTATCCATTTCTGGCTCTGGATGCCAACCAAAGTTCTCTGGCAAGATGAAATCATCTGTCTCATCTCAGTCCCAGCTGGCCACAGAAGCAAACTGAAAGAAGACTGCCACATAATTGGATGCTATTGGCAGTGTTGCAATTGATTTCACATTTCTGTTCTTTTTCTAAGGCTTAATGTAAGAGCTGTTGGGGAAGCTGAATCCCATACCTCATAGAAAGGGCAGCCCTACAGAATAAGAATAATGCTTGTGCATATGTCTCTGCACTAAAGTGTGGTTGATGTCCTTTGAGTCAGAGACTAGTGGCCATGGAAGTAGTCATCTCCATGCAAACCCAAGCTAGAAAGACCAGTGTTTTAGAGGTAGTTTTTGGCCTGTTCTCCAGAAATAGCATGCTATGTGTTTTAAAATCCTTTACACATTTCGCAATAAACTTCAGACCATGCCTCTCTGTAAAGGTGAGAGTGATTTACCAGCCCTACAGGAGTTAATTTTGCAAACAGCACAAGTACTTTGCAGAGTTTCACCTACCCAGACAGCTAAGTGTGCCTGTCATCACTGCTTAAAACAGTAAAAGTGATGAATGTCAAGTATTTAATGTTCTTCCAAGACTGTACAGAGAAGAGATGGTGTGGCTATTGCTAGTCATTAGGTATTCACTTAAGTTTAAAGCAATACTGCATGGCTTGGTATCTGTTATAAACCTCCAATGGGACTACTAGTGCCTGTGCAACAATCTCTTTTGACCCTTAAGGCAAGTGTTTGTTAATTCTCTGTGCTGGGATGTGGCCTTATTGTAACACTGTAAAACAACGATCTTGCCTTGGCCGCAGAGCTCTGGGTTAGGGCAGTCCGCTCTAGGGGATTATTTCCAAAACTCCTAAATGCTGTATTCCTCCACTATTGCTGAAAACCCCTTTTTACTGATTATTCATCTGGACCTGAAATGCTGTGTGAGGTTCTGGTTACCCAATCTGGAAATGCAGTGTAAGCAGAAAAGGTGAAGGTGGATGAGAAGACCTTGCTGCAGTATAGGACTGCTGCCGTATGTAGTGGTGCTAATTAGATAAATGCCTTCAGCTCAAAGTTATTTTGGGGAGTGGAGAAATAGGAGAGCTCTACAATATCTCAAATGGGACAGAGAAAATGATTTGGGAATGATAGTGTGAAACTTGATGACATCCAGAGAGATAACCAGGCAGTAAATTCAAACAGAAGGAAGTACTTTGTCATGCAGTGCACAACTGAACTGTCAGATTCATTGCCAGGATGTTTCAGGGGCCAAAAGTACAGCTGGGCGTCAACTAATGAAAGAGAGATCCATCACTAGCTGTTTAACACTTTGATGCAGATGCACAATATCTGGCTTTGGAAATACGTACACTGCCTCTTACAATAAGCTGGGGAAAATACACTTGTGACAGCAGCACTCTATACTAGTCCACTTTGTTATTCTTAAGCTTCCAGTACTGACTGCTGTTGGAGTCAGGCTGCTTGGATATACAGGTCTCTTAGACCCACTTAAGCTATTCATGTATTATAAATAAACTGTAATACTGATAGCTGTTTAGTGTACTCATTATGAGTCACTTGCTGTGATCCTGAAGGTCACGAGTTGCTCAAAGAACTTTGCGGAGATCTTGCTGGTATTTCCATCCAATCTGGCAAGGGGAACCTGTGTTTGGACTGATTATCAAGATGTCTGATAGCATAAGATGGGCCATCACTAGCATGAGACGCAGGTGCTCTGAGGTCACATATTGTTTATCTTTTTCTTCCCTGCTACAGTAAATCTGTCTTAGTTGGCAGAAAAAAGGATTCCACCATTGAGACAGTCAGAGGTATTTCATGTCAATATTATAAAAGCATCCCCCCACCCTGCCCTTTAGCAAGTCAGATTGACCCAAAGAAACAGTGCACACTTTGTAAAGCAGAGATTTCTCATTGGGAAATGGGTTTTTTCTAGCTTTTCCACATCAGCTGTGAAAACATATTGCCATCTAAGCTTTGCAAAATTACTCATAGAAAGGCCTAGCAATGAATACTTGGCATAAAGTGGTTTGATATATTGAGAGCCAGGCTTAATGTTATGGAATAGAGTGTCCTAGAGGAGCCTTTGCAGAATGGTGCCAGGGGAAGGACAGGCTCCCATGGGCCCTGGCGTCTGTGTTGTTGGGACAGTTGTTGGCAGCTGATAATGTGCCAGTTTGTGCTGTGGAAATGATGGGCAGGCTTTTCCTGAATAGCTTGATAGAGATTGAGCCTGAATATACCAGCATTGATGATAGGAAATAGTAGCTCATTTTCAGAGCGCAAGGAGTCTTTTGGAAAAGGCACCCCTCCTTTCTCTTTTCTGTCCCTATGCTCCTGCTTAACAGCTAATTGAATCACTAAAAACTTGTGAAGTAGACCTACTGCTCTTGTTTAAACTGCAAAAGGCAGAAGTGGGAGTGATTTTTGTGTGGGTTGAAATGGCATGCTGCCAGGAGTGGCATCCATGTTATCCAAGGTAATGCCATGAGCAGCCTGAAAGCTATTTCTGACAGGAGAACATCAAATCAGCTGTGCATCATGCAGGACTGGCTGGAGAGCTCTTAGAGGAGCAGGACTAGAAATGGCTTGGCCAGGGTTGGATGCTAAGCACTCTTTGGTGGTGTCATGGGTTCAGCAGTAGCAGTCATTTTTTCTCCTTCTTAGTGGCTGGTGCAGTGCTGTGTTTCGAACTTTCAGCCTGAGAACAGTACTGATAATACCCATGTTTGTAGCTACTGCTTAGAATGTTTACAATTGGTCAAGGA
>WYDI02007634.1:0-47007 GCA_009867235.2 Psittacus erithacus | reverse complement strand
GGACGCGATTAAAGAGAGAAAAACCAGTCAAGGATAGACCCGCCACGAGCATCTAAAAAAAAGGTTACGCGCATGTCATAATGCACGTTCCTTGGTCAGCCCGAAGAGAAGGGCGGGGGGGGGGGTGGCAGTAGGGGGGAGCAGGAGGGTTGGGAAGGGAAGGGAAATCAGTTTTCTCAGCCAGCTCAATCTTGATTTTCCTGGAGGCCAACCCTAACACAGGGATCCAGAATCTGTGCAGCTCTGAGCCTGGCATACTCAAGCCTGCTGGGACACAGGTCCACCCTTGGCTGGTGATCCTACCATAGACACATAGCCCTGAGCCGAGTGGTTGAGTGAAGAGAGATCAATCTCCAGAGCCAGAAAATGGCTTCTGCATCTTCACAGGCAATTGCCTTGGCAGAGTAATAGAATGCTCTGTCTGCAGCCTCTGGTTTGGCTCTGCAGAGCCAGGCCTATCCTCTGGCTGCAGCATCTTAGCACAGAGGGAAGAGCTGGGCATGTGAACTCTGTGCATGGTTCACATGCCCAGCTCCTGAGCAAGGGAGACGGGGACTGGCCTGGCCAGAGATGCCAGCCTGCATAGCCTCACGCAAGGCATGAAGGGCTTCATCACCCGTCCTTGTCCTCACCATTTGCAAAAACACTGCTCTGCAAGGCCAGGCAAGACTCAGCTAATCTCCAGTTAGCGCCCCATGTCCCTTGGGAATGCAGTCCAATGTCTTGTAAATCAACTCGTACCCAGTTTAACAGATGGACTGGAACAGCCAGGAGGCAAGACAGTGAGCATCAAAGACTGAGATGAAAATCAGAGTTGGGTGGGATTACAGAGATGACTGCTCTTTTGAGGCTGGCTTCTTATTCAAGGGATGTAATTTGACCATCCAGCTTGGAGTTGAATTGTCTTCAGACAATAACCTCCTGTACCAAGATTGCTTTTGGTGATCTGAATTGGGATCAGCACTGGAAAGAGCTTGTGCTGGGAGGGCAAGAGGAAGAAAATAAAATCACAGAGAACAATACATGAAGAGGGGAAGGGGAGCAGGAATCTTGTTACCATGATCCTGTAGCAGGGGAGAGCATGGTACCTAAAGAAACTGAAGGATGAACTGCAAGAGACAGATGTACTCTTATTGCTGAAATGCAGAGGTGTGGAAGTGAGGGACTCGAACAATAAGGCAGTGTGTTTAAAAGAATCAAATATAAATAGTCATGAATGTATGCATAAGTACAGTTAACTGCGCCACTGTCCTCCAAGGACCGGGTCCCCATAGCACTAAAGCTCAAATCAAGCCAAATTACTGGGCAGCATGCTTGAACACTCTCAGCAGCAGATGACCCCGCCGTTCACTCCTGTTTGTTCTGAAGGGTCAGGTGCTGGCAGTGTCAGGACTCCAAAATAGGATCCCTGGGCACTTTCACCAGAGGAATCATGCAGCAGCCAGCTTTAGAAGCTCCTTGTGAATAGTTTGCAACTTTGCCTAATCACTCCTGGATACATGTAACATCAGCAAAGTCCTCTCTGCCTCCAAAGTCCCCTGCTTGCCTTTAACCTCTACCGACCTGACCTCCTTACAGCCCAAAGTTTGTAGCTGCTGCCTGGAGGTTCAGCTTTGGTCTTTGATCCATGACTGATGGACACGTTTTTTGCCCATCACAAGGTAGCAGCGCCCATTGCCCTTTGCTCTTTCAGTGTTAAGGCTTTTTTTAACAGGCTTTTCACAGGTAAAGGCCGAGTTTCAGGCAGTCAGGCAAAAGGGGTTGTGCAACCTGAATCACACCTGACTCCTGAAGGTGACTCTGAAACTTAAAACCCAGGACCTAGAAGTGTGGCTACTGGATCTGCGAACAACTGTGCTCAACTCCTGGCACGTACAGCCTCATCTCTGCCTGCAGAGCTGGCAGCAAGCTCACCCTGCACAGCCCCAAAGGGCTGAGCCAGGTGCCAGCTCTGCAGGCAGAGAAAGAGGCTGTGTCCATCGCTGCTGGAGTCACCCAGGAGCAAGGGCATGCCTGTGTTACCTCTCCCCTTTGGTGACTTGCCAACTCCAGCTCTTGCTTTGCTTCTGGACCACCTTCATCCTTCACATAGCCCCAACTCCACAGGGAGGGCTGCACACCATCACTCACAGGGCTGGAGTCCATCCTCCTAAAGCTGCACTGATCATGACCATCTGAAAGGGTCAGCCCCCATGCCTGCCGCACACAGCAATTCAAGGCAGCAGCATTTTGGATGGCCTCCCACCCCGGTTTGCTTGTTTCTCCCATGTGCCGCAGCGAGTACCCTGCACAGGGGCGCTGGCAGCCCTGCCCTGGAGAACAATGCACATCCGAAGGGAGCAAAACCCAGTCGAAGACAGAAGCAAGACCCGCTGTCCTGAGGACCGCAGCTCTGCTCTTCATAATGCCCTACCCTGTAGGGACCGAGCCCCTGGGCACACCGGTGCCGCCATGGCCCCTATCAGCACAGCCGTGCTCTGCCTCCACTGAAACACGGAAGGAGAACGGGGTCCCCCAAGCGCACATCTGCCCTCCAGCCTCCACACTCCCCGTGCGGCCCGGCGGTGGCGGCAGACGGGGCTTTAACTTTCCCCTCCAGACCGAGGGCTTGCTGTCACCATAACGCCGCCTCACCCACGGTCCCCTGAGAGCACCCGGCCGCCATAGGCTCGCTTCGGGCCGCGGACAACGACCCTTTCCCTTCCCTCCCCGCCGGGCCTGCTAGGCCTCCCGCCGCGGGGCAGCCCGGGGAAGAGAGCGGCGGGGCCTGCGGTGGGCGGCTGCCGGCAGGGGGGAGGCGGAGCGGTCGCCACCGGGGACGAGGCGGGCAGGGAGGGAGGCAGGAAGGGAGGAGAGAGCGGTGGGAGGGCGGGGAGAAGTTTATTCCCGGAGACACCTCTCCAGGGTGCGGTGGGGGCGCTGCCCCGAGCCGGCTGCTGCTCGGGTGCGGGGCTGGGACATGCGCCTCGGCGCGGCTGCCGCCTGGGGTTAGTCACGGCGGGGCGCCGGCTGCGAGTCCCCACCCAGCCGAGCGCGGCGGCAGGAGTAACTAGTGCCTCCGGCGTGCGGACCGAGCGCGGCCGCCTGCCGCCCTCCTTCCCTTCCCCTCTCCCGGGTGCGTGAGGAGCGATAACAATGGTGGGGCGCAGCCGCCGAGCCCCCGCCCTCGCCTAGTGGAAGCGGGTGCCCCACGGCAACACCGCCCCACCCTGTGGCGGCCCCGGGCCGTGGACCGCGTTGCTGCCGGCGGCGGTGCCTGGAGGCGATGGTGCCCGCGCCGGGGTTAGCTTGATCGCCGCCTCCCTGCCTCCCGTGCCGGCGGCGCTCCCAAGGGCCAGCCCCCCCACACCCAACCCAGCGCCGCGCTCGCTCGGGCTTGTGGCCGTCTCATACAACTTGGGAGCCCCTCCAGAACAATATTAGTAATTCATAATAATAATTTAAAACAAGGAGAAGAAGGGGGAGAAGCGGAAGAAGCAAGCGGATAATGTCAACCCCGAGCAGATTCAAAAAGGACAAAGAGATTATAGCGGAGTATGAAAGTCAAGTGAAAGGTAAGCGCGGGGAGCGGGGACCCCTCCCGGGTGCGGGGCGGAGGGGGGGAGAGCCCCCGCGGCGGGACGGGCACCCCGCCGGTCCCCTTGCCCGGGCTGCGGCCGGCTCCTCCGCCATCGCCGGCCGGGTGGTCGGTCCCTGTTGCCTGAACTTCGGGGCGGTGCCGGTTTGTGCGAGGGGCCGGCGGGGGCCGGGGCCGGCTCGGCAGTGTCCCGGCGGAGCTCCTTCCCTTCCTCCGCCGACTTCGGAGACACGAGGGAGGGGGATGAAAAATGGAATTGAAAAGGGCTTGGCAGTTAAACTGAGTCGGGAGACAATAGTAAGCCATGCTCCTTTCTTAAAGCACATGGCTGTGTCCCCCACCCTCCCCTCAGGGTTGTAGTTTCTGTGTTGGGCTGGAGAAGACAGCTAATAAAGAATTACCCTTGACTATTGAATGAGCCCTTTCAGCCATCCCAGGAAGTATTTCAGCCTCGCATCGCCCGGTTGTATTGCATCCAACTATTGTGCCAAAGGCAGCGCCGGCAAACCCTGGATTGAGCCGCCAGCGCTTCCAGACCCTCGAGTTTCCTCTCGTTGCCTAGCGTTTTCCCCTCTGCCTGCGTCTTGGGTGGAACAGAGGACTGGGAAAGTAGCGGCATAGGCGATGGGGTGTGGGTCTCCTACTGCATGCACATCCTTTTCTTCTGGGTGCTGTTGGGGAATATATTGCATAATGCACAGATTGCAATAAACCGAAGCTTTGAGAGGGATGCGAACCTGAAATGCAGCATTTAAAAAGCTATGCGATGTCTGAACTCTATTAGAATGATGTGGGTGTGGACGCACATTTGTCTTTATATAGCTGGGGTGGACCTTCCTTGATGCTGCCCGCAGCCTGTGATGTGCAGGAGTGTGTCCCCATGCCCCGTGGGCTCCAGGAGCCCTCCTGTCCCATGCAGGCGAGGGCTGGGGACCTTCAGACTGAGGTGTCTGAAACAGGGTGGGAGGAATGTTTGTTGACTTTCTGTAATTGCACAGTAATTTTCCTCTTGATCCTGCAAGAGCAGATATTCTGGACAATCCTTGGAGTTTCGTTGCTGCTTTTATTTGCTCTGAAAAGGAAAGAGTTTTTGAGTTGTCTTCTTTCTAAGCTTAACTTTTCGTGAAAAATACATCTCACCAGTGAAAGTCTTTCTGGGTCCAGGAAGTAATTTAGGCTTAAAATAAAAGACCTGCCAGGTAGGTGGGCAGTGAGGGATCTTTTTTGAGCTGGCAGGTAGGCCACGCTTCAAGTGTCTGTTTGACATGGGCAGGGCTGAGGCTGCTCTCACGTAGCTGGTGGATTCGCTGCCATCGAGCCCTTGCAGGATTGGTGCTTCTGCCTCTCTATGGAGATGGTGCAGATTTGTCTTGATCACTGAGCAGAAAAAACTGTTCAAGATCTTAAGCTCTCTGCAGAGTGTGCAGACTGTTCTTTGCTTCTTCTTAACACGATTGTTACAGTCTCAGCCTTTATTAACTACAGCCGGTTGCTATACGAGCTGTTCTTTTGGGTAATGAAGGAAAAATGCCATGCCCTTCAGCTACGTATATTGGATCATTTCACAAACAACAGAAATTAAGGTAGAAAGCGCCTCTGATAACTCATCTCTCCTTCAGTGTCATGGTCTCCTATCATAATTGCAGAGGAAAGTGACATTTGCAGACATGGCTTAGTCGCAATTTTGACTTGCTTTGCTCCTTTGTGGTGCTCTGGGGTGTGTAAAGTCTGGTTTCAACTGTCTCACCTGATCAGCAGCTGTTTGAAAAAGTATGCTGGGCTGGAAATTGTAGCCGGAGATGCATTTGCCTTAACCAGTATCACTACAATTGTATGTCTGGTGGCAAGAGCTGTCTGTGCTGTGATATAATTCTGCTTGATGATAGCTCAGTGGTACTATAGCAGTACCAATACCATCGTGTGGTAACTTGAAAATCTTTTTGATATTGGGGGGTTCAAGGGCTAAGAAAGCAGCCCTAGTTAGCCGGCGAGGTAACTCTAAGGCAGTGGAGGAAAAGTAGGTCCCTATAGACTACTTAAAATTTCATACATTAGGATAGGAGAAAGGGTGTGGCCAAAAAGCTTTTGCTGCTTATGATTTCTGGTGTTTGCAATGGCTAGCTCACTTCTCACTGCTGAGAGTTTAATAGCCTGAAGGATGTGGACAGTTTGTCGCCAAACTGGCCATTTGAGGTCCTCTGGACAGGTGCATGCAAATGAGTGTTAATACCACATATATCCTTTACCTTATTATGAAATTGCATTGAGCCCAGCATTCTGAACACCAGCGTTAGCAATTCAGAAACCATATCACTGATGTTTGCATTTGTAAATCCTGTTGTAAGATGTCTGAATATTGGCACTGGAGAAAGAGGGGCCTCTAATTTACATCTCCTGTGGGGTATGCATATGGTGCCATATTTAGAAATGAGGATTTAACAGTGCCATTCTTCACATAGCTTTTCTGCTCTTAAGTCCTCAAATAGGAAGCAGTAACAGATGTTAATTGTTCTGCCTGGTTCCTGGGTGGTGTAAACTGGCATCTTCTCCTTGAACTTTTTGCAGTATCAGTAGATGGCTGTTCCATTAGCAGAGCTCATACAGAAACAGTAGAAAGGCTGCAGATGTCACCTGTTTGTCAAGCTGAAGTGGACAAGGTGCTTCTGACTTGCTGGATAGAGCATCTTATTGCACGTGTTTTTTGCAACATCCCTGTTATTCAGACTATTTTCTGTAGAGAACTATCCCAGTTGTAGAGGAAAGGAACAGCATAGAGAAAGCAGAAGGGTATATCTTAAGGATGTCTAAATGCTGAAGTTAGATCTGAGTGGGGGATTACCTACACCCATTGTTTTGGGTGATGTAACAATATTATGATAGGTACCTTAATTTATAGATGTAAAGCCATGTTGGGAGTATTGCTTGGTTCTGTAACTCTTATTCATTGGAAATGAGCTATCTTGGTATACTTCAGTTCCAGTATGAACTTGTTACTTGATAATTTTGCTGAAGCACCTACTGCTTGGCAGCGTTTCACTTTCTAAATCAAAAGCTTTAGGGAAGACATCAAGAGTTTGTTTAGTCAAGAACATTTTGACAGTTCTGGGGAACACCTTATATTATTGTTAAAATGGCTTGGGCAATGTGCCTCGTAGACTTTCTGCAGACAGTACTGGATTACTGGGTAAAATGGCTTCTTAAAATATCCTGATTCATCGGGATTGTCGGTTGTGTGTGGGTTTTTGGTGTGGTTTTTTTTTTTTGAAGAATGTGATGATTGTATAGGCCCTCTGAAGTCATTAAAGAGGTAGGTTTCCTACCAAACTTGTAACTGGGGTGAGGGATACAACTAGAGGTAGGAGGTGAAAGGAATCCTGTTTAAATGAGCAGCAGACTGGTGGTATAGACAAGAGCTGAGTATTAGCTTTCTAATACATGTCCTCTCTTAGATTTATTTGCAGCATTCCTTAACTCAAAGCTCAATTGAGTATAATAGCCTATTATTATCCTATCTTTTGTATTCTGATGACCAGTTGCTCTTTGGTGCTGCTGATAACATCAGCTAGTGTCTGTTGATAAAGTTATTGAGCAATCCGCAGTAGTGAACAAATACTAGAGCATCCTCTAGCCATGTGGATATCTCAGGTATGGTGAATGGTGAGCTAGGGAGATCTTTAATACCTTCTCTCTGGAGAAGAAATGTGTAGTAGTAGTAGCAGAAGACAGGGTATGCCACTCAATAGCTTTCATCATTCAAGTGTAAAACTGGCATGTTTACCTTCTTGAGACTTGTAATTGGCCTTCTGTGTGCAGGAAAAATGTGCTTTGGATAGGTAAGCATTGCGCTGACTGATTATCTAGGCCTGTCTATTCAGCAAGTTGCTTTTTATGGTTTTAACTGTTGAGGATCCTTGGAGCTCAACAGTCTCTTGGCCTTCCAAGCAACTGCATTTCCAACTGCGAAGGGCTGAGGGAAGAGCTATTTAGGTGCTTCCTTTTTCCACCTTCATTTTACAGTTGGAAGTGACTGAGTGGAAATATAAGCCCAAAAGCAGCTTTGTGAAGGGAGACACTTCCCTAACATAACTGTTTGCGTGGTCTTCAGGACAAAATACTTGTGTTTTCCACCAGAAAAGCTCACTAACACTGTATTACACTGCCAAATTAATTTTTATGGGAAGCAACAACTCTGATTTGTGAAGCTGATTTTCAACTTTGGATTTAAACAACCTAGAATTAAGCCACCACCACCAACAGAAACCTGTCTGAGGAAAGGGCAAGTTCTGAAATACAAATTGGGTTGACATTATAGTAAACTCACAAGTATTTTGAAACAAAAACCTTCCTAGTAAGAACCTTGGTGCCTTGTATGATGCCAGAATTGTGGAGGTTTATTTCAAAAAATCCTGATGGAACAGTTGCCAGTTTCCAAAGTTCAAGTTTATCAAGTGTGGTTTGGCAGGAATTTTTCTGATCAAAGAGCTTGACCACAATGAGTTTTGTCTTAGACAAAAAGGGTATTGTTCTCCGTGTTGTTTTTCCGCTGGAGTTACATGTTGTTTGAGAGACAGGCTAATGAAGGATAGTTACTTACCTTTTCCCCCCGCTGCTTTCTTCCTGCTCTCTGATCCTTCCCTTCAGAGCACAAACTTCAGTTGTCTGGGTAAATGTTAATGCGTTTGTCCTTGGCTATGCAGCGAGAAGGGGTGTCTGCAGGTTTAGATAGTTCAGTCATAAACTGAACAATCTCATTATTATTATTATGATTATTTTGTAATTACATATTCAGTGCTCTTGCTCTTCTCACAGCTTTCTTGGAATGAAAACTAAGGAACTTGTTTTGGTTCAGTACTGCGTGCACTGTATTATTTGGGGGGTGAGGGGTGCCCTACAAAAAGCCTGCTTCCCAAAGGTCGGCATTGAGGAACTTCAGAGCTTTTGGCCTCTATATTGCTATATAATTAGAGGGGGAAAAAGTGCCTTTTTCTTGTTACCATTTTGAAAATGGGGCCAACGGTCAGGAAAGTAGACTTTTAGTCTTGGTTTGACCACGCACTGCAGCTGGTGGCTCCCAGTACTGCAGCAAAACTATGTTTTATTATTTGACTTGAATTTAAAGGCGAGTAAAGGCATAATTGCTATAGCACATAGGAAAGGGTGAGCAATGAATGGATTGTCTGACCAGGGTTTCTTTCGGGCATATGTCATTCATAAAGCTTACTCAGTGTGTATCTCTTGTGCATACCTGGGCTTCTTTTGTTAGTTTCTAAGAAAGCTTTAACTCTCTGAAGCAGTTTGGATTTTTATGATCACTTCTTTGGAGCTTTTTTGCTTTTCCAAGCATACTTTCTGTGCAGTTTTGCTGTTGCAGAGCAATGCCCTAAATCATGCTAAGGTTCATTTAATTTCCTGCCATTATCTTTTATTGGTCACATTTTTATGAACTGAAGTCCTCATTGCTAATAAAATTAAACTTATAGCTTTGAAATGGCTGCTGTGAGACAGAATGACATCTGAATTTCATCTTATTCTCTGCCTCAAACTTTGCTTGGGTTAGATTTTTGCCTATTGTGAAAACTGGTCTCCTTGTCAGTCAGAGGTGATGGATGGTAGCACTGGAAAAAAGTGGGTCAGTGCTGTTGAGACTGGATAAGAAATCCTCTGCTGACCGTTACACAGCCTATTAGAAATCACTGACCATGACTTGACAGTGCAGCATGTCTAATCTCTGTTTTGGAGAGGGCTGGGCAGGGAGGAGAGCACAAATGGAGCTAGGCAGGTGTCAGTGGAATCTCCTATGGTATTTGTTCTTCCCTTAACCTTTTTTCCAAGCCCCTGCTGCATCTAGCTGTCACGCTATCCCGTGCCAAACCTTTCTGGTCTCCCTAGTGGAAATCAGTGCTATCTTAACTTGTATTAATCCCTATTAGAGTCTAATCTACTCTTACTGCTTGGCTTTCACAGGGCAAAATAGGCTTTGGAGTGTGGGGGTTTGTTTTCGTGTGCGAGTGATTAGTCTAAATGTGTACCAGGGCTCCTTGTGCCACGTGCGCTGCTGCCTCTGCTTCCTGCAGGTTTTAGTTGCATGGCAGCATTTCCTTAGTGACTGGCTTCTGCCACCTTGCCAGTTACCTATCCACCTTCCCTGGGACCCCCCTGTGCTGTCTGTCTGAGCTTTCTGGGCTGATGCCATTAAGCGCCGGCCATCTCCAAGGCAAAGCTGGCTGACCTTGCTCTCAGCTGGCAGTCTGGGAACTGTGAGTCATGAATAGCTTGTTCTGCCTGAAGTCACTTTGTGTCTTTTCCTTGCCCGCTTCTTGTCTCTTGGGCACTGTGCCTACTGCCCTGAGTTCAGGAGATTGTGGGGGTATGTGTGTATGTATGCACGTACATGTAGAGGACAAGCGACAGCTGAAAACTGGAGGCAGGGTTGAAGGCACAATGGCTGGCATTGCTGCTGGTATAACCACTAAGAGGGGTGAGCCTGGTAGGCTCTGCAGTAGCAGATACTTGGTCTGAAGCACATAGAGCCATTTCTGAGAGCGTGGAATCATCTTCTGGGTAAGAGGCAGAGCTGTCTGCACAGGAAGACTGCTTGCTGTGTGTGTTTTACATTACCAAGACTGTATCTGGCACCAAAACCAAAGGAGTTAGTTATCGCTGCTCTTTTCCCTTTGTTTCCAAGCCTTAAACACTGCAGGCTGTTAGGGCAGTTCGTGTGGTGGCTTGGTCCTGTGGGAGTGCTCTAAGACAAACAGTTCACTTTGATCTATTGTAATGGGAATGGTAATCCTGAGGCACCACGTCCTGAAGAATCTATTGTTTTTTGCAGCTTATGGAAGTTATCTTCTGTTAGACACAGAAGTGTGTCACAAGTCTGTTATAGCCAGCTGGTAGGCTAAAGGTGGTGTATTATGTTTTAATTCTGCTCTGCCCACTAATCTATCTTGTCCAGGCAAAACTACAGCTTAGTAACTGAACAAGGAAAATCTCTTCAATATGCCCTTCCTTCTCGTCTGTTTATGTCACTGTTTCTCAGGCATATACCTGTATGAATTTCAAGATGCAGTATTCAGTCTTGCATTATACAACCCACTGGAAACCTGGGTTTTACCTGGAGGTGACTGTTTGATAAATCCAGACATTGAGATGAAATCATGTTATGGAAAATGAAGAATGTTTTGGAAATAACCCCAAGCAGATCTAACATTCTGTTTCCAAGAAGTGGATTGTGTATGAGCATGGCTGTGGTCATTACTGTATTGCTCATGGCTAGTCAGTGAGTGCAAACATTATAACAGTTTGTCTTCTCTGGAAGGAGAAAACACTTAAGTTTATGGTTGGCACAATAAAATAATCCCACCATGCACCAATTTAGGTGCGTATTAATGCAGTAGATGTTGCAGGTAGGAAGAGAGGTGCTCTTCATAGTCTTCCACTTGAAACATTTGGTCAAGAAAAGGAGCCAGCCTCCTACATCAGAAAAATACATAGGAAACAAGCATCAGCGAAACCACCAAATGCCCTTAGAAAATGCCATGGAGAAAGCTTATGATTTATGATGTGGTTCTGTAATAATCATATCTCTGAAATGAGTTAAGGATGACCTATGTGATTAACTTCTAACTGTCCAGTGCAGGGCAGTGCAGTTGATCTGGTTTTAATGATGTCCCTTGAAAGGTATGTTGGTACTTGATCTTCATTTACCTTGGTCATGGCATCTGGGAGGGTTGCTTTAAATTACAGAGTGGCAAGAAGGGAAAAAAGTGTGAGGTGATGTCCCTGCCCATGGCAGGGGGGTTGGAACTAGATGGTCTTAACATCCTTTCCAACCCAAACCATTCTGTGATGCTATGAACTTGCTTAGAAGTCCGATTATGGATTCATCAGTTAGAATACCCCCGTTACCTTTGTTATGTATTATTGACCAATAAAACCTGTTTGAGTTTTCAGTTGCAACCTCCCGAGGCTTCCCATAACATATATAGAAGTGCTGACAAGCAGTCAAGAGAGCTGTATTAGCATATTAACTAAAGCATTCTCAATACAGTACACATAAAATAATTTTTTATTGTGAAACAGAGGTTACAAAAAATGTAATTAAAGCACTTATGGTATAGTATTTCTTGTTAATTTTATTGGGAATAAAAAGCAAATGCAGCTGGCTTACTGGGTGATGACTTTCAGGAAGTAATGATTGTAACCCTTTACATAATTAGCTGCTGTGGGAAATATAACTAACTACTTCAGATTCATGTAAATGGATTGTCCAGACTCCTTAACTGATTCAGTGCTTACTCATCTGAATTACTTCATGTGTAGGATCTGCTAGCAGTGTGTTGGTGCTGTCTTGTGTTGGGGGTCTTCAAATGCTGCTTTGACTTGTTTCTTCCAAGGTATCAGAAGTGGAGTGGTGCACACTTTTGGCTTTGCTCTGGCTGTGTGTTAAACTAAATCAGGATATGTGCTGATCCCCTTTCACTTTCCAGGGTACATTCTTTCATAAGGTAAAAGAAACCACTCTTTACTGTTCTAGCCCGTTCCAGAGTATCTGCTTCCTGAAGCAGAGGGATCTGCTCATGTTTACAGAGTACAGCAGAAGTCTAATAAGATTCAGTGATAGTTCTTGTATGGCTCTGTTCTTTTAACAACCTGTCATCTTTCAAGCCTTGCTGTTCTCTGCTTTTCCTCTCTGACTCTTTTTAACAGGAGAGGATAAACAATCTGAAGTGCTAGATCAGAGGCAAGATAAAGTAAGTATTCATTCAGTACCAATGTGAGCATGCATTTGAACCGAAACTTTTGAACTCAACAGTTAAGTTACTGTTTTAGAAAATAATAAAGAAATTGAATGGATTGTAAGTCACTGTTGGGTTTTTGTTATTATTATTATTATACAACAAGATCTATTATTCTATTTTTCCTGCTGGGGGAAGAAAAACCAAAAACCCCAAACCAAACTTTAGCCTTTTTGTAATTACTGGTTTTTTTTCTTCTTTTAAAGATGCCAACTGTCCAGTATAGGAAAGATTATAAGATGGGATTGCGTGTAGTAACAGGAGACTGGACTTGATGATCCACACAGTCCCTTTCCTTGAAAGCTTTACATTCATGGTAGTTCAGGGCACTGCATCAAACAGCTGTCTAGTGCCGCTAGTCATTGTTCTTGCTTCCTAGATATGCTGCAATACACACCTCTGTACCAAAACATGCTGTGACTAAGTTGATAGGCATAAAGTTACTCCTTGGCAGTATTTATGCAAAATGAAAAGATATGTCAAGATAAATAATCAAAAGATATGTCAAAGTATATCAAAAGATATACTAAAAAGAAAAAAAGTTCTCACTCTTGTTATAGGATACTTAACACACCAAAGTTGTTGTGTTTTGATGGCACAGCAAGCTCTTCCTCTTGCAAAGCACTAATTTGAGGATTACTAGAAATGTAAGTATATAAACTTCTGTTCATGGGTGCCTTGTGCAAATTGACATCTCTGCATTCTTGGCATAAATAATATCAGCTCCATGAAGAACCACCTGTGTAATGGAAAGGTAGCTTGTTTGGTTTGTGTTGCAAAGGGATAGCTGGTGTGTTTAAGAACTTGATTTAGGTGAAGAACCTGATTTAAGAGCTTGACAATTATGCTGTCTTTGCTGCCCAACAGGGTACTTGCGGTTAAGGCCTAAAGTAATAGGGTTGTGTGCATTATGTGCCTTTCTTTAAGGCTGCCTTCATCTATTTGTGCCTTCATGTAATTTCCAAGTAGCTGCATAAATTAGTGAGATTCTTAATGTTATGTCAGAAAATAAAACAAAAGCATTATCTTCTCAGATATCATTGCATTGAAGTGTCAACCACGTGCAGAGCAGAGGAAGGTCCTCTGTGCAGAAGAGATGAGGGAGCCCAGTACAAGTAGCATGTCCCCACCTACTAGGTGCCCCTCTCCTCAAAGGTGCTGCGAAGGAGCCTGGCAGCGTGTAGTGCCTGTGCACACCCAGCTTCATGTCTTCCCCAGCAGCCTGCTATGAGCCCTCTGTGTGCATCTGCAGCTGAGCTCATCGGATTATCATCAACTGTATTGTAATCCTTTAATTGCCAGCCACTTCTGATGCCATGATATTGTAGTTGTGGGTCAAATCCCATGCCGCTTAAGCAGTACTCCCACTGCTGTCTTTAGCTTTACATGTGGGTTGGTAGAATACACTACCCTTCACAAATTTGACCATATGGTATTATTGAGACACAGCCAGGAGCATCTCTAACCATCCTGGCCTTTTTACCTAACTGAAGTTACTGACCTTCACTGGAGCCTAGCCAGACAGTTCTCTATCAACAAACTGGCTTAAGCTAGAACCTATAAAATCGGACTATGGCATAAAATGTTCATTTTTCAGGTTTCTGCTGGGCCTGAGAGGTTATGTGGTATGAGAGTTGGGGCTTTATTGTTTTTCCTCTAACCCTCGTTTGAGACTTCTTCCTGCTTCATGTGACTTCTGACAAGGTTTTAATGCGTTATTATGGTAACTATTCTGAATAAAGTCATCTTAAGGAGGCATGGTATCTGGTCTTGGGGAGATGTCTCTGGTACTTCAAGCAAAGAAAAGTATGAAAATGTTAATGGCAAAACTGTGGACAAGAAAAATAGGCTGTATTTGAGCAGGGCTGCAGCACTGCTTCTACCTGCTAACATGGCAGAACAGGGGGAAGCGCATATGGAATTGTGTGGCTTTGGCTGACTGTACCTACATATGGAAAACTGGATCACCTTTTCCTTTAGAGACTGCTTTTATGTTTGTAAGAAAGTCCGATGATGTATATGTATGTTGCAGTAGACTGCAGTGAGGCATGCAGTACTGAGAGGCTGGTGGAAGAGCAAGGATAACTGACTACCAAAACCCAAGTAGCTGATGGGCATAAAATTTGCTTAGCAGCTTTTGCCTGATTATTGGAGCATCTGTTGGAAATCTTTGTGGACAGTCCCTGATAACTGGTTTGATAATGCAAGAAAACCTTTTATATATCAAAAAGGCAAGATAAATGAAAATAAGAGCCAATGTGTAATTCCTCCAGTACATGGCACCCTGATTAGCAAAGTAGCGGGTTACTGGTGAGAAGGATGAGTTGGCAGAAGGACTGTTGAAGGAGCTACCAAGCACATGTGTTGTTGGTGGCCCTCCACCTGGTTCAGTGTACCTCTGTGTCATTCTGTGGTGGTTGCTGGATGGAATGGGGAGGTCTCTGCTCTCAGGCTACGCCAGCAGTTTTCATACTCTTCCATATGGTCTCAAAGAGGCTTAGGGTGAAAAGTATCCTATGGGATTAAATCCATAAAAGACCTCTTAACTCCTGTGTTTGCCTGTCAGATGCCATATTTAGGTCCCCTTTGGCTGTAGTCTCACTTCAGAGGTGTCTATGGGTATATTTATGTGACTGCACATACTGGCCTACGTGTTTATTCTGCAGACTGTTGGCAAGAGTTATAATTTGAAACTCAGCATCTCACTAACATAGTTCCCTTATTTATAGACCAGAATCTGCCTTGCCTTCAGCTGGCAGAGGCAGGAGATAAGTGTTGGCCCCATCCATGCTGATGTCATCTAAGTTGCCACCAGAGAAGACCTGAAAATGTTAGCTTCCTTGGCTGAGCCATGGGGAAATACGTAAATAATTGCAGCATTAGGAATCTGATCAGTGCATCCTTCCTAGTGATCAGGTCATTTGCATGAGGAGTCTGGTTTCATACCTTTCTACCTTTATCTTATTAAAAACGGAATCTTGAATCCAGCTCTCCCACCTTTCAAGTTGATTGCTCTGAGAACTAGGGAATAGAATATTCTGGGATAAGACTCCCTGTTTTCTTGTTTGTTGAAGCTCCCCTGCTTTTTCCCAGACTTAATGAATATTTAATTATTTACAGAGTGATTATGAATCTGTTGCCTGGTAGTTAGAGCAGTCACCTGAGAGATAATGGCTCTCACAATGTATTCCAGCAAGTATGTGTTTCTGCTCTACTTCTTTTTGAAAGAAATGGGGAAGGGGGAGGGCTGTAGGATTGAGGTACATTTATGACCATTCTAAATTAAGAATACTTACCGCATTAATCTGGAGGAAGACGTATTTGGAGGATACCTTATTTATTCATTGCATGTGGTCATACAGTATACAGGAAAAAAACCCAACCCTTTACTTTGAATTGGTTTTTGAATCTTAGCACTCTGTCAGCAATTTAAGGCAATTTTTGGCAGATTGTCTCTAGTTTTGCAGAAAAATCTATGAAAAAAAGAAAAAAATTTGCTCAGTTATTTGCAAGGTTCACCAATGAATGTTTGTTTGCATGAACCTTTGCTCTGGTGACTCTGCGGCAGCACTTGCTTCATAGAGCATATTCAGGCCTCTGTCCCATGGCAGTTCTGCTCCCCAAGTTGCAATATCGCAGATTCACGAACAGCTTTCATTGCAGGCACCAGAATCTTAGTCTGTAAATATTCCTGACTTATTTCATATCTGTGAAGAGCAGGATTGGGGTTTGGGGTTTGGGTTTTTTTTTGAAGATGGAAAAATTACCTCAACTGATGTTTAAGGAGCAAAGAAGGAGAGTGGGTCTGCAGATATTACTGAGGCAAGCCTGTAGTTGTAAGTTAAATAACAGTGAATGTTTGGGGGATTAGTGACTAGAGGGGAATGATTATAGTGTATTAATATAGCTGTAAGAAGAAGGAAACCTGAACATGACAGTTGATCAGGTTATTTCCTTGCAGAACTGTTTTAGGGGGCAGCAGACAGTACTCAAGAAGCCAAGGTACTTCAGATATTGGGCTTACTTGGATGTATTAACATGCGTATTCTTTACTTGTACTACTTCAGCTGCATGTGGTGAAGTTGGGTTATTTGAACAGTTGTGTGCAAAGTGCTGTAGCTCAGAATCAGGCAAGAAGATGGAAATGATGAAAATGTCCGAATCCTTTTCGAGTTAATTTAAAAAGGGGATTTAAGAAGACCCTGCAGGTACGGTTCTGAATTTGTTGCCTGATGTATTTTGTGTTGGCAAGAACAATTTGTTCTTAGTTCTGTTCTGCACTCCACTCAGTTACCCAGTAATTTACCTGGCTACTCATTTGATTACCTTTCTTTGTTTGTTTGTTTGGGGTTTTTTGTTTGTTTTGAGTTGAATGAATATGAATGTTTTAAATTGAATTTTAATTAAATGAATAGCTATTGCATCCTGAATCAGTAGCAGTTCCTACTGGATAAGAGGATGCTTATAAGCTTATTAAAAACACTGTAAATAAAGAGATAGAATATATGTGAAGACTTACTAGAAATTCAGTTCCCTTAAGTATTTACATGTAATCTGTTGTCTTCAGAGTTGTAGAATCTGACTTGCAGAGCACATACTGTTTGCATTATATGGCTTTGTTTTTCTTTAGCATTGCTCCTGTTAGGATATTTGAAAGCAAAAATTTGGCTGCAAATACTTTTTTGTTGTTTTAGAAGACATCACTACAATTACTTTTTTCCTCAGTTCATAAGATATCAGTAGAATGGGAGATCATGGGATTTGCTATAACTACCTCCAGTTGGAGAACCTTTGCCTTGCTGGTAGGTCTATTTGCAAGATGCTCTGAAAGAGTTTTTTAGGTTACAGCTTGCACATTGCATTGTGCAGTGGGGTTCAGACCTGTTGTTAGGATCATATGGGTCACTGTTCCTATTACAGCGTGTTTATAACCTTGGACTTACCCCTTCGAATCTCATCTCAAGAGTCTCTGATTTTAGGGAGACATGCTCATGCTGTGGTTCTTGTGCAAATAGACTGAACTTACTGAAAAAAACCCCACTTTTGGTCTTTCCTCCAAGTCTGGTGCAAAACTCTGCTCTAACTTGGGCAAGAGCACTTAAGTTAAAATGAAGTGAGATCTTAATCTCAGGTGACTGAAAGCACTGACAAGAGTCTCCAGAAGCTGACTGAAGATAGCCCTCTCAAATCACAAACCGGGTGCCAAGTTCCTTGTAATTTGACGCAGGCTGCTGGTGTATCCCTGTGCGAATTTCATTTTTCCTGTAATGCTCAAGTTTTTGGCTAACATCTGGTAATTAGTCAGGTCCCTTTTGCTTTAGTCTGTGGTTTTGCGAGCCGTGAGGTGGGCCTTGCTGAAGCCGCGCCTCATAGGCATGGGACGCAGCCAGAGCTGTTAAGTGCTGCTGAAACTCCTCAGTTGTCTGTAGGCATGTCAGTTCTCTCTAATGAGCCTTGGCTACAGGAAAAGCTTGAGACCCACTGCTGGAAAATTTCAGTCAGTTAAAGCATTAGGCTTTGTTATATATTCAGTGTTCTGAATAGTTGCAAACTAATGCAGGGCTGAAGGCATGAATGAAGTGGTACTGCTTTTACAAGCAGAATAGTAGCTGCCGTGTGTGTCCTGTTATGCACAGCCTTGTTTACTTTACACACATGAATTTGTTGACCTCACCAGAGCTCTTAACCTTCCTAGGGCTACTAATCTCCATAAATGTCTGCAGGATTGGGCTTAATTTTGGCATGGAAATAATGCAAAATGAATGAATCAAACTGTTTATCATCGTTTTCTACAGTAAAACATTATGACCTAGTCCCACAGTCCATGTGCCTGATGGATGCTTGCCTGAGAGCTTGTACAATCTGACCCATGCTTTGGGAATTCTGTCTTTTTAAGTGTAGCAGAGGCTGTTCTGAAACAAAGGAAATGTAATGCAGAGTATACTGGAGCAAAGCAAGAGCTGTCACTTGATTAAGTTGCAGCTCTCGAGATAAAATTACTGTCGGTTGTGGACAGGATTATGCACACATTGCAAAATGTTTCAGTAGTACTCAAGATGCCTTGTGAAAACTGTAGTGGAGATGCTTTCAATTTACTGAGTGTTGTTTCCCTTTTTTGCATATAGCTTAACTACAGTAAACTCACTTTTAATTTTATTGGAGGCACTGAACTGTGGAGCTAATGGAGATAAATGACGTGAATGTCACTTTCACCTCTGCGCTATAAAATGCAAAAGCACAAACACAGTAACCACGAGGCTCTTTTTGATATTTTAATCTTTTAAACCTTCGGAATGTTGGTGCGCTTGAAAGGGCTTCTAAATCCATTGGTTAGTCTGTGCTGTCTCATACTGTGCTCCAAATCATAGCAGATAAAGGAAGAGTGATCAGAAAGCTTAATGCAGTCAAAGCGTCACGACCTGTTATGTAAAGCAACATTTGGCAGGGCCTTCCCAGCTGCTGTAAATGAATGTTAACAGCACTTTATCATCTGCTTTCACTGTCTTTATTACATAATCTGAATATTTATGACCCTATTAATGTGTTTAGCTGTGAAATTGCAATATTGATGGAATGAAGGTTCCAAAGACGATTGAACAAGGAGAATGACTTTTGCCTCAAGGACAGAGGTTATATTAATATTAAAAAGCTTTGAGTTCATATTTCAAGAAAGTTTCCTGACTTGCTTTACACATGTGGCGTGCTATTTCCCTAAACATTGTAATGGGAAAGTATTTTGGTGACGGGAGAGTGATGCTGAGCATCAGATGTGTATAAAATACTGAGCACTAACCAGAAAGTGGTGATTTTTTCTTTAATGCAAGTCTCCGAATCCATACTGATGACACTCTGTAGCCTTGAACAAAGATAGCCAGCTTGTGGACCATAGACCAGACCCAGTTTATCAGAGTTAAATCCATGCAGAGAAATGCTCCTGTTAGGATTCGGGGACAAGCTGTGGGCCAAGTTGTTATTACAGAGATTATTCTTCTCGTTTTTTGGAGGGATGGAATACCAGGGTCTTGCTTTTCGCCACTCTAGCTTCCACATGCTCTCTTTCTGTTATGACTAGACATATTGTTGTCTTGTGACCTTAAATGCATGTCCTATAATTAGGGTATGTGTGCACCGTATTATATGGCTGGAGGCTAGTTGCAGATGCTGTCACATCACTGATGCACACTTGCCTGTATTGTGACTGTACTTGGAATGTGTGGGAAGGTAATACAAGTGGTCAAGATATCAATGAGGAGCTGTAAGGTATTTCCTTTGGGAGCCTCTTCTGGATTATATTCTGCCCCCAAACAGAACTGAATACTGCCATTTCAACTGACATCTGCAAAATTCTAACCAGATGTTCAGAGGTTTGACACTGTTGGGGTCAGTCGCTTCCACCTATGGAATTTACAGGTGGTGTTGGTATCATACTTCATTATCATTCTGCAGGCTAAACTGCTCAGCTACAGGCATGTGTCTGCAGATTGCCTACAGAAAGCTGAGTTGGATTTGCTTTGAGTGGGGTGAGGTTGTTGGTCACTGTTAATTGCAAAATCTATAGCTTGTCTGAAAGCTGCTGTCCTGCGTGTCTTGCCACTGATTACAACTGTCTGGGAAATGCAGCTGTTTGTTGAAGAACCCTTTTGTTTGCAAAAGTCTCATGGGAGGTAGTGCCAAGTCCTGTGGTGGATTCTGACACAATACCTAATGCTGAGTAACAGTGTTTGTCTCTTAATGGTCCTTACTTCCACCCTCTCCACCGTTCAGACCTCATGAGCTGGTACAGGAGGCAGCTGCGCATGACTGTAAGTGTACAAATGTTAGAAATGGAAAGATAGGTGGGTACAGGATGTGGAGTGTTGGAGTCAGGAGGAAAGTTTAAATTTATACTTAGTTTTTTATAGTATTTTGTCCCTAAGCCAGTTTGTTATAGTGACTGCTGAGCTCCAAAGGACTCGCTTCCCTTGTGGGGATTAGAGATTTAAATATGTATTGTTCTTCTGGGCAATAGAATTGAACAGTCAGTAAGGTCCTTAATAGAACAAGGAAATGTTTAATTAGGACGAGTTGTAGTTGCGTTCTTTTTTTGCTTTGTGTAAGAGAAACTTGCATTAAATCAGATAAATAAATAAAACAATGGATGGGGTAGAGGAAGTTTGGAAGAAGCACATCTGTTTACAAAGTTAAGTGCTGAGTTTACAATAAAGCAGTAATTTTTACTTGGGAAGCTCTTAAAATAAGATTCCCCTTCTCCACATCCCTGAGCATCTGAGTCAAGATATTTTAAGGACATAGTTTTCAACTTATGCAGTGGTTTGGTTTTGGGTTTTCTTGCTCACTTTAATTTTTCATACAGGAAATACCTTTATTGCAATGTAAAATTAATAGCAATGCTTATACTGTTATATTTTGGGTTTAGGTCTGTACATGCATTGTAATGGCATTCTTCCCTTACTCATCTTTGTACTTCAGTTTGTGTGATATAAATAAAATGTGGGATTTCTTTTAAACATAAAGAATGACAAGGATCTTTTGTGGTCTGTTTTGGGGTGTACATTGCTCTGTGTTGCCAAGCTTCTGAAGTCAGTAACCTCCTGCACAGCCTCAGCAAATTGCAAGTGTGCGATAAATTATAGAACTGGGACCTTTAAGGACTAATGTGTACTAGCTTCAAGGGTTTCTTAATTTGTCTTTGGCAAAACCACAAAATACAGTCTCCTCTTCCCAACAGCCACTGTAAGAGGAAGCCTAGCAGATTTAAAGCTGGTTTTCTTTTGCACTGGCTTATCTAATTTTTACTGGCTTAATATGTGTGATGAGACTGGAATAATCTCTTGTCTTAAATGATTTTTTTCTTAAAGGAGCACCTCAGGAAGATAGTTGGGATGAAGCTTTGGCCATCTGTCCTGTGCCTGTCTTCTGTAGTTTAAATGCTGAATCCAACAATGATAAAAGACTGCTGTTGTCTGGGAAACAATTGATTCTACTCCTTGTTTGGGTTGAAAAGCTCTAGGGCATGGCACACGACAGCCCATTTCACTATTTACCTATCTCTTTGGGTATTTTACATCCTCCTGCTGTTGCCTATCAGTGCTTTCCAGGGCAAAATCCATAATGTCTCTTTAAAGGACCTAATCAAAACTCACTAAATTCAGAAGAAAGCTACTGTTGACTTATTGGGCTTTTGGTCAGGCTTTTGGAGAGGAAAGGTGTAGCCCTTTGCATTAAGTAACTGATGTAATCTTCATTGGTCAAAATTTTATTTTGTGGACAATTCTAGAAACAGAACACTCCAGTTTTATTCATGAACATTAAACTCCATTTAAGTGCAGAACACTGCATCTTTCTTGTGGAGATGCAAAGGATATTTCACAGTAACAGTATTCCTGGAGCTTGTTTTAATCACTTGCCTTGACCTACGTCTTGAGTCCGCGTTGCCGCATCCCATATGAGTAATTAGTTTGCAGAATAAAACGATTGTCTCCCCCCCCCCTCGGAACAGCCTCAACTGGCATGTGGGATTCTTTACCAGGAAGGAGAGGCAGGGACATTGTGTTGCATTTATAGAATGTGCTACTAAATGATTCTTCCTGTTGCCTGACTTGATCATGACTGGTTCTTGTTTGTCACAAGGGTCAGTGTGGTAACCTCGCATAAGGAAGATACTAATAACTTGACAGTGGATATTTTAAAAGGTCTTTTTTTCCTGTATATCAGTTAGGGCCCACTGCCTCTTGTCCTTTTGCTGGGCATCACTGAGAAGAGCCTGCCTCCCATCTTCCCTCTTCCTCTCCCCTATTAGATATTTTTAAACATTGTTAAGATCCTGCCTTGAGTCTTCTTCAGGATGAGCAATCCTAACTCTCTTGGCTTCTCCCTATATTTCAGATGCTCTGGTGTTTTAATGATCTCTGTGGCCCTTTGCTGGGCTCGCTGTAGTATGCCCATTGGCCTGAGTAGCCCAGAAGTGGACACAGCACTGCAGATGAAGTCTTAGCAGTGTTGTAGAGACAAAACAATCACCTCCCTTGACCTGCTGGCAACATCTTCCTAGTGCAACCCCAGAGGCTGCTAGGCCTTCTTTGCCACAAGGGTGCACCATTCTTGAGCTTGAAGAAGGTGATCCTTGAAAGCCCACCAGCTGTCCTAGACCCTCTTCTCTCCAGGACAGTATCCCATGGGCTGGTAGTAGGTCCTTGAACAGCCCAAAGTCTGTTCTCCTGAGGTCCAGATACCCAAAGCGGTACAGAGAAAGGGAGTAGCCGACAAATTCAGGGTATCGAAGGAATTGATTGCTGTCATTTCTTGATGGCTTTTTGTATTGCTCTTCTGGAGACATTTTGTCATACTAGGACGGCTCTAACACAAACTGGCCCTGCTCCTGTTGAATAATTCCTGAAACTGCTCTGTCCAGGAAGAACAGAGAGGAATGCATTGCTTGTAAAATTCCCCATGACCGCTCGTCAGGTCATCTGTGTAGATTAGGAGATATTGTTTGTTTGTTTGTTTTTCCCAAGCTCAAATTTAGAATCTTTGCCTTAATCCACATAGGATGGAACGCATGGTAAGGATGCACCAGCAGTGAATGTGTGTTTGTGATTAATAGATTTATTGAGCTAATTAACTAAATTTAATGCAACTTAGATTTCATAATTAAAGCAATTGGGAAAATGCTAGTATATAGTTATTAAAGTCTGGATTGATACTAAAGATTTTGTGAATTTGTGTCTCTGGTTAAAGAGTGATATTCCTCTGTAATCATTTTAAACCAATCTGATACTGAATTATTCTAGAATAAGTGCTGCGGAGTAGGTTTAGAACAAGAATGTCCCTAGGTCAGTGATATAAGCTAACTATAGTCTTTGCAAGAATTCTCTCTGTGAACAACAACAACAAGAAAAGTATATCTGCCATCTTAATTGAACTCTTGAAATTCAGGCCTACAAACCAAATGAAAATGGAAACTTTATACGTCTTGTCAGCAAATTGCAAGCCATCAGTCACAGCTACAGACGAAAGCTAGCACGACCTACATCTGTCGTGTTGCTACAATGGTGTCGGCATTACAATTCCATTGTTTAGGTTTAGGGTCAAGCCTGTTGAGACCTCTTTTTATTCAGCTTTGAATGTATCCATTTTCATTAAGTTTTTCAAAGCCATATGAAAGACTCAGCAGGGCAAGGTATGGCAATGTCGGACCCAAGTTAGTCTTGCAGCTAACTGTCTCATAGTCACAGATGGTCACTGCGATTGTCCACACCAGTCTACCACCAGAGCTGCTATTGAAAGGGCACAAAACTGATGGTACAAAGGGACGCCTTTTTTCCCCCATCAGTAAATGAGGCTACTGTTGCTCTGAGCTGGCATTGTCAGAGGTTTTATGAAGGAGAAGAATGCCTGTTGACAAACCAGTTTCCATGCTGAGAAATGCTACTCCTGTTCCTGAACTTAAGAGCTCTTTCCTTGGGTGAATAACTCTGTCTGACTAATACCAGGGTGGCATTTTGTAAACTATTTTCATTGATTATGTGGATCATGGCTGTACTGGGAGGTCCAATGCTGACAGCAGTAAATGCAAGCCTGTTAACGTGCTAAACAAGGCGTGCTCCTGTTTCGTAAATCCATTAGAGGAAAATCTCTTCAGCTGTACACTGTTAAAAACATCAGGGGCATTAACTGCTGTTTTTCTGCGTTTAATCCATAAATGTTAAAGTGTCCTTACATGGATTGAAGGAGCTTGGTGAGTTGTCTCCTCAAGTTACATGGCTAACCACGTACCAAATATCTTACTTTTCACGCTATGAAATGTAAGGTGTTAAGGGTAGTAAGTAAGTTTCCCAAATCTTCTTTATTGTCACTGTGAATGTGCTTTTTGTTTTGTTTTGTCTTTAAACAGAACTGCTTTTTTCCAAGTGTTAACTGCTATTTTCCTCCTTTTTTTGGTATGGTGGGGTGAAAGCCTCTGCACAAATGACCTGCCTGTTTGTTAGCAGCCTGGCAAAGGTTCTGGTGAGATTAAAATAGTTCTTGCCTGAAAGAACAATAAAAAGCGATAAAGCTGATTCCTGTTGTATGGGATCCTCTGTGGCCTTTGACAGATCAGTTTACCACTGACAAGGGAAGCCTTAAAATTCAGGTGACTGCAGTGATGAAATGGATGCTTGTTCCCGGATGGGAAATATCAAGCCTTTATAGAGACTAGTTGAATTATTCACCACATAATGTTTAGACTTCATACCTTAATAATTAATGCGTA
Organism: Psittacus erithacus; assembly: GCA_009867235.2. Taxonomy (NCBI): domain Eukaryota; kingdom Metazoa; phylum Chordata; class Aves; order Psittaciformes; family Psittacidae; genus Psittacus; species Psittacus erithacus. The sequence goes on along the minus strand of WYDI02007634.1, from coordinate 22,379 downwards.
CATTTTTTTGTTGGTTTATTTTTTTGCCACCCTTATGCTACTGAAGCTGTCCATTGGTTAGCCTCCTGTGCTATAGTGAAACTTTTCAGCTCCCCAAGGCTTTCCATAATTTCCGAGTGGCCCCTTGCCTCAGGAATTTCACAGCACCCTTGACTGCATCAATATCTGTTTGTTCCGCTGGTCGGGGATGAAATGTCTTGGCTAGACAGGTATAAGTTACAGAAGAGTATATTTCTACATGTAATGTTGAGGTAGTGAACCTCCTAAAGTACTTTGGTTTGCAGTCACCAGAATTAAATACTTGTGTGATAAAGATGGAACTGAAAAAGGGTAGTATTTTTCCCATAAAATGAAAATAATTTGCAGAGGGATTGGCCTCACCATTGCAGAAAGAAACTTCCAACTTTCTTCTGCCTGGATTACTCTGTTAACAAGAGAATCTAAAGAATGAGACTTTTGCTGGGAAAGACATGAATATTGATGGTTTTTATGATTCTGAAGAAACTGAAAGGAATTTGACACTGACCTAAAGCTGAGTCATTTGTGCAACTAGTCCTTCTTAATAACCTCAGTCAATGCCCCCTTGCTTCTATGGCCATGCTTTCTGCTGCCTTGTGTGGGCTCAGCTCTGGGATTATTTTCCCATTTCTGCCTTACTACATGCAAATAATCCCTAAACAAACAAGATGTAAATGATCAGAACTTGTTAGTAGTGACTTCCTGGAAGCTGTGTCCTGTTTGGGGGTGGCTTCTGGGCTTGCCATTTCCTTTCTCATAGCTAGCCTGTGTTTAGCATGATACCAGCGTAGCTTATGCTGCGTGTATTTCAGGCAGAAGCCTTTCCCCATTGTTTCTGATGTAACAGGTGCTGGTAGACTGAGCAATAAATGCAGTTGAGCTGAACAGTACAGATTTCACAAATCGGAAGCCTTGTGCAAAGCCAGTCAGCTTCTGGAAGCCATGGACTGCAGAGCTCCAGGGTCTGAGGGTGACACTGATGACATGACCAGAGCCTGGTTCCTCCACTGGCCAAGCCCTGTGGGACATCCATAGGTGCTTTCAGCAGTTGCCTATGCCAGGATCGTCCTGCACCTACCTGCTGTGTGGAAGGCTCATCTGACTCCATTGTTTCTGTGTTCTGGGAGCTTACCACCTACAGATAAACAATCCATCAGTGAACTGGTCGGGCACTGGTTTAATTTCTGGTTTAAGTAATACTGAGAAAGAACTGTTTCAGGTTTTCCATTGTCATTGTCAGAACAGAAATACCATTTCAGCTCCACATTTCAGCTTCAGTTTAACTCCACATTCAGAAAGAAATCAAGCCCTGTCAAATGCAGTAGAGTCAAGCAGAAGATCTTATTGACACGTCGGTGGGTTGTACCAACAGAACAAGTACTTGTTAAGTTTCATTTTAAGATACTGCTTTCTAAAGTTGCACATGGACTGAAATTTCTAAGGATCAATAAATCTAAAGCAAAAACTTTTGAGTATAGTATGCTCTGCCTAGGGAATAGGTCCTGATCTGTTTAGACTGATGGTACCTTCTTTGTCTGGTTTCAGATATGGCTGTAAGTCACATGGAACAGCAAATTCAAAACCAGTTAAAATATCTAAGGGCTAGTTTTTGTGGTGTTGGGTTTGGGTTTTTTTTGGGTTTAGATTTACTCTACAATTAAAGGAAAATCTATTAGTTATCCCACAGGCGTTAAGTTATTCAATAAAACGTGCTGGCTGCATAAATTATATTGAGGTTTGAGCTTTCAGGTAACAGCAGCATCCTGAGAAAATGGGCAGGCATAAGGTTTGGATGGAAGAAAGAGAAACCTTCCTCATTTGTGAGGAGTTACTGCTCTGCATGCTGGACTTGCTGTTTACATTGCAAAATTAACATTGACATCCCAGTGTCATAGGAGTATTCTGCCAATTACGTACTTAAATGGCCAAAGGGATTCTGTATGCATTTCCTTACCATTCCAGTGGTTTAAAATGATACTTTCTTATCCTATGCCACTTCTTTTGGAAGATACTTGTAAAAGCAACTTTGCAATTCCACACACAGCAGACTACTGTAACTTCTTTGCAGATAGTAAAATGGCTTCTAGATGCTCACAAAACCCAGAGCAGTGTAGGACTTTTTACCTTACCTGATGATACAGCTGAAAGCATCTCCATCACCTTTAGAGAGGTACCATGTTCTATGACAGAATTAAGATGTCTGGCAAATGTTCTGTAGGCTGACTATTACCATTGTTATTTCCTTCACGATACCTATTTCTAGTAACCTATCCTGCATTATGGCTTTTCTTCAGAAGAAAAGGAGAGATTCTACCCTGGGTAATTGTATTCACCCAGACCCTTTTTCATACTGTCTAGGAGCCTGAGGGATGTTGTTTTGGTATTCCAGCCTGGCAGGAGGATACAGGATCCTAGAATTCATCAGCCTGTGGCTGTTGCTACATTAGAGCTTTCAGTGTGAGAACACTTGGGAGTTCATGAACTACTTCTAAGGAGCTCTGCAGCCAGAAAACTAGGAAGACAAACCTGTTAATAATAGGCTTATATTGGCTGTGTATATACATCTTCTGCAAAATACTTGTGCTGTTGCTCAACTCAAATGGAATTGAAATGCAGTGCAGTCAGGTACTGCATTGCCGTATGCCTCAACTGCAGTGTGTTTTAATTGTTAGGACCATTTTTTACTGCTCTGGGATGCTTCCTTTCTTTTGTGTTCACTTATTTTGCATCCCATTTCTCAAAGGTGGCTGCTGGTACCCTTTTTGCCTCTGTGCAATTCCACCTAAATTCTTGATCAGTATGCACTGTGAGAGCAACTGCACTGCCCCTGCATCTCGCCTGCCAAAAGCACTAAGCTGATGTGTTAGTCTTTCTGAGGTGGCTGGACCTTGCCCACTCTGTGCCTATCTGCCTGTGGAGGGTCAAGCATCTTAATTTTAAAAGCCTTCCTGTGTTTTCAGGGCATTTGCTGTTGGTTACCAGTTAGATCTGCATGACAAACTGATGCTACTTTTAGAGCTCCTTTCCCTCCATCCCTTGACTTCCTTTCAAAAATATGCAAAAACTAAATGCAAATATTTCAGGTACTGCTGTTATTATCAATGTAAACCTTTCAAGGCATTCTCCCAAGGGAAATTAACAACACTTTATTCATCAGTGTACTTGACAGTAGTCTCGCTGGATTGGGTTGCTGTTGTCATGCAGTTACTTTGTGTTCTGGTACAAAGCATAGGGAAAACTGAATGATTTCGGAGTGGTTTATATCAGGAAGGACTGGAATTTGCTTTTCCAGTCTTTAAATGTATAATTCCTTCATAAGTTGCTTGTTAAGTTAAAGATTAATTACTGCTGGAGCTTTCCATAAAACTGAGGAGTGGCAAAGAGAAGGAGGCTTACAGTAATACCTTGAAAGCTGTACATTGCAACAGGGGTGGGAATTGGGCCCCATACTTCCCAAAGAGTTGTCCAAGTCTGCATGCTTTAAGTTCATCATTCATCACCTTAACTCAAGAAAGAGCTAATTTCTTTCTCCTCCTTGCTGTGTGGTGCTGTCTGTTTGAAAGTAGCTGAAGATGGATTTTTTAGTTTTTGGTTTTTAGGCGGAGTTTAACCTTAACTCAGTGCATTTTAAACAAATATTTTTGGAAAATGTGTGGCATAAAAATCTCAAAAAGCACAGGGAACTTCTAACTGCTTGAGCTGCATATGCTTAACGTTTATGAAAAAAGGTATTCAGGGACAGGGTGCAGTCTTGTGTCTTGCATCCTCAATGCAGCTGCTTAGAGGCGATAAGGAAGCAATGCTCTATTCATGCTGACCTTGTTTCCAAAGAAGCCTTGTCCTATGAACTACTGAAAATAAGGAAGAATTTCCTGTGACATGCTGCTCGTGTTGGCTTTTCAAGGGGAGTAGAATGGAATCTCTGAGCACGACTCATATTGTATCTAACCACACAGGATTTCCTGTGCTGGAATAGAAGCTTAGTGGAAGCCACGTTTTTTCTCTTTCTCTTAATTCATTCAGAAAAATAGAGGTCAGCATCTGAATTGATTCGACGTAATGAAGCCTACACGTGCCCCTGATTATGGTTTTAAACTGTCGTGAGAAGAGCTGTGCAATTAAAAATTCCATCTCACTGAAAGTGAGAAACATAATTTGTATGTTACATTAGATTTCAGTGCCTTTTGGTGTATGCTTTTCTCTGTCATCAGAACGAATTAAGCTAGTGATAAAGTTGCAGAAGACATCGAACACCACTTTGATTTTTGCCTCTAAAAACATTGCTAAATCTGAAGAGGGTTAAAATTATTTATTTTTCCTTATGTTAAACTTCATTTTATAGTAGTTCAATAAAAATTCCAATGGGTTTTTTTCTGTCTTCTGCTAATTTGCAACATTATCTTCATTGGGTTTGACTAGTAAAATCGGAGCTTCCTGCCATAACCGCAGGGAAGTTTGGTGTTATGCAACTGATGTTGACAAGATAAAGTGCATGTATTTTTAATCTTGTTTTAAAAAATAATCACCCTGTTTGCCATAGATCTTCAGAGAGTGAGCTAACAGCCTGTGCCTTTTCCTCGTATCCTGCCTGTGCTTAATGGCAAGTCATCTGGACACACTCACGCTGTGTAGTGGGACTATGCAAGCTCACTTTGCTCCAGAGCCAAGCTGACCAAACAGCCTCTTGACTGTGCTATCTTGATGGGAAATCTAGAGCCTCCTTGGCACTTCTTGACTTGGGTTCAGTGCTTTTAAGTCACTAATGCAATTTTATTCTTCCTTAGTCCAAAATATGGTCTGGTGTCATCCTGCAATTATAGGTAAGAGTGTATTTACTGACTTAAGTTGCTGGGTGCACGCTGTGCAAGTCTACTTCCCACCTACAGCATTCATAGTGGAGAGTGATTAGTTCATCAGTAGTTTTCACTTTTACTCAAGTGGTGTAATTTGTATTATTTAATGCCATCTATATTTGCTATTTACTTTTTTTTTTTGCCCAAGCAGTAAGTTTCTTATACCTGGAATGGTTCTCCATCTCTCTAGCAATTCTGAGACATCTGTCTTAAGGAGCTGTTTTTCAAAGGCAAAAGGTCATCTGATGGCACATCTATAGCGCTTCTGCTTGGTAGAGTTTCTTCATTTTCTCCCGCAGTGTTCATAGCCTGCTCCTGCAGTTCCTCGAGTGTTATGAGAGCCAATGAATGGTATATACAAGAAGCCTATATGGACAGACTCGACCTGCTTTGTAGCACAGTCCCATTTGACATGTTTTCATGTTACACATACCAACATAGCGCATAAGCTGTTTCTATACAACATCTTTGCAGTTCAATTTTTACTTAAGTCAGGATTTCCACTTGTATGTTACTGAGGGGGTACTTGGATCTTGTATGTCCCATTTAGTTGATTGAATATTTTAATCTCAAAACAAAATCATAGGAGGCAAACAATTCAGGAATTTTTGTGTATGCTTTACATGAGGACTTCCTTCTGTGCCACTTTGCGTATATTTTGAGTGTGTATTTATCTTGAAAGAACAGAACAGTACCCTGGAGCCACTACAAACAGATGGGTATGTAGACAGTTTGCAGAAGCAAATAGAACTTGTGGATCAGAACATTTCGACTCAATTGAATGATCTGTTAAATAAGGCAGAATTTAAAGGCGCTTCTAAACAAAACACAGGGAGGTTTTAACTCTCTTCCCGCAACCCCCAGCTCCTCCCTGGATAATTGTCTGAACAAGTGTTCAGCTTATTACTAGAATTGGATAGTTAAAGAGGGAATCCTATCTTTTTTGATTGAGTTCACTGTGTAGAATTTTGATTTGCGCAGAGAAGTAGTAGTGTAGCTTTTAAAAATCTCTTTTATTCGCAACACAAAGTATTGCAGGTTTTAAAAGTGACAACAACTTAAAAGTACTGTGTATCTTACCGCACATTTGGCGGTTGAGGTAATAATGTCTTTTATCTTTTTACCCAAAAGGAAGTATTCTTCACCTTTGGTTTATATGTCATATCTCATATTGTACTCTGTGTGAGGACAGTAGCGTATGCCGTTCAGTCTGAGCAAGGCTGTAGTTGTGTTGGCCCAGTAGGAATAGTTTGAGAACTCAGGATAAGTCCTAGAAGTACTTCACTGAGAGGAATAGAGTTTTCTCAGCTCCTCCAAGGGTCTTACTAGTTTTGATAAGATTTTCATGCTTCCTTTTTGTTTGGTCCCCAAAGGAACCACGCTTTTTTGGGTGAATTTCCTCTTCTGAACAGTATTTATGGATTTGCACAGCACAACCAAAACTATATGTGGGTCTGCTGCTCACTGCTTATCTCAGCCTACAATGTCTTTTACTTGCCAGTTACCTATAATAACGTGGCTCAATTCCAGTAACAAGTTTTACCTGGTCTCTAGGAAAGCATTTGTGCTGTTTTCTGAGCCTTCCCATTTAACTAAAACTTAGCTGTGCTAAGAGAAGACAGGCAACCTGCATTTCAGTTCATGGCTCCTAGGCTTCTTACTGACAATTCTTTTGGAATTCTGCAGTTTGGCTGGCACAGCTTGGCATACCCCTATCTGAATTACAGCTTGACTTCAGTGTAAAGTTTTGCAGCTATGTACTAAGGTAGTATGATAATTGTGCTCTGTACCTGCCTTTAAGGAAGTAAAAGTAGTTTTTAAGGTGACAATTTGCTGTTAGCAACAGTCAAATAAGGTCCCAGAGTTGATAAAACCAAAAGGGAGATACCTGAAATTATACGTGTAGAAGCCTGTGTGTGTCCTACTGGCTTAGAGGGAAATTCTGCTATATATTGCTTACCACATGTGCTAAATTTACAGCAGACAGACATCAGTGCTCATTACTCTGGTCGTTAGTCTTTTTTTCAGTGCTGCTTAATGAATGAGTTGCAAAGAACAGCTTTGCATCTGTAGGTTGGGAATGAAATACTGAATTGCATATTAACGTGATGGGCTCCCTGTGTGGCATTTTGGTTGCTCAGAAACACTAACCACACTTCCTTTTGATACCTAATTTAAATACATACATACTTGTGTGTGTATATAAATATGAGATACATAGTATGAGGATGGCATTTTAAGCATATGGTCTTCTCTTACTATGTGATAACCCAGAAAACCAGTTAAAACGAAAATAGTCTAGTGTATTTGAGAATCATATTGTACACCTGTTGTATCAGCGCTTGCCTGACATTATTTATGTGGGTACTTCCTGAAGGCTGCATGTCCAAAGGCTGTCAAGGGGAAGGTGGGACATGTGTTGACCTTTCTGGGTATCAGACAGACATTACTGGGTGATAATATTTGATGTTTGCTGTGAAAATGCTGAAGGACAGATATTGAAGATTATTTCAGCTTACCTTTCCTTGTGGTTTTTTCCCCCTCTTTTGTCCAAAGACAAAAGAAATTTCGGTGGAAGCCCAAGAAGCCAGCCTGTCAGTGACTTGTCTGCTTGCTTGTTGAACGGTTTACTGCTCGTTGAACGGTTTACTGCTCATGCTCATCTGGGAAAAGTGCACTAGCACAGTTACCTGCAAAGGAAAGAAACACTTGTCAATAGAAGAGGCAGAGTGGAAGATGGCAGTAAATACTTTAAATTTCATTTTAGGCCTTTTCAGTTTGAAAATATAAAATCTTTGCTTTTTCTTTGCAGTGGCAATGAAGTTTCATGTTGCCTGTAAACAGAAAGATTCGTCAATAATCGTATTGGTCTACTAGCAACTGCATTTGTGTTTAGTGCAGGTACTTACATATGACAAATGAAAGACAAGAAAATATCCCTGAATTGGCACATAGAGATTAGGAAGGACATATTGCCAGAATTCAAAGAGGAAAATATTTTGTTGAATAATAGATGAAGAGAGGAAAGAGGAACCTTTTTGTGTGTCCGCCACTATATGTGTATTCTGCACATGCAGAACAGGAAAAGTTGTACTACTGAGCAAGAAATCTTTCATGCGAAAGCACCTGATAAGAATTTCAGGACTTTGCATTAATACTTTGTGTTTCCTTTGCATTTCTGCTGAGTCCTTATTGCTAATGCCAGTGATACACTGACCCAATACACGCAATATTCCAGTGATACACACACCGACACACACACTGACAAGTAACAAACAGCAGGTACAGGTGGTCACAGATGTTACCAGATTAAACTCTCTGATCAGACTGATGTTATTTTGAAGTCATGGCATGAAGTGTTCCCTGTGCCTCTTCAGAAAGCTGATGTCTGTAAGGTGCCAGAACATCTTTGGCAAGCTGGAGTCACAAAGTACACATGGACTCCCTGGAGAAGAGAAAGTCATAATTACGTTAAGGGAGGACTGTAGCTTCTGGTGGGTTGCTTATTTAAAAGAGATGCAAAACTTTCTTCTAGAAGTGCTCTGGTTTAGGAGTAGTCGTTTTCCCAAAGTAATTCCCAGAGTCAGTAGCCTGCGTCTTTCACCTTCTCCTTTGGACCGGGAGGAGGGAGCTGCTTCTGAGTCTCAAGATATAGCCTGCAAAGTCCCTTCTGTATCACAGTAGAAGGCAGAAATCTTCATCATGGGATCTGGAAGCAGCAGAACGGCATTTACATGAACCTGTGTTGGGAACAAGTAACTCTTGCTTCTCTGCTCAGTCCTCTCCCAGCCTACAGACTTGGAAAATGAGTAAATGCAAACAAATGTGCATTTGGGATGATGTCTCTTCTACAGTAGAAAATACAAAAATTCTCTGGAGAGAACAGGTTGAAGCATTATCAGGTTGTATCGAGAAGCAAACTGCAAAAATTGCTCCTATCTGACAGTCTCATTTAACCAGAGCACACAAAACTAGGTAATAAAAGCAAGACCCAGTCTGCCAGTGCTTCTGTACAAATATCAAAACCCTTACGAGCAAATACAGTTGGATTGGAGTGTCTCTCTTTCAGTCAGGATACTTTCACAGTGAATATCCCAGAAGTTGTAATACTGGGTTATACGCCAGAATAAAAGTTGTTTACAGTTAGGATCATGGCTTTGTGCTTTAAGGAAAGTGAAACTGGATAGCAGTAATGAGCCAAATGTATCAATGAGTGACTCAGTGCATGTGGATATATATAGAAATGATCCTGGAAATATACCAGCAGTTATAACACAGAGTGGAGTTAATGATGCGGAATACAGAGGAGGATAAGGCTTGCTGTGATGTTAGAAAACAATAATGACCAGAGACTTCAGTTACCTCTACATACACAAGGGAGAAGTCACAAAAGGTATCATGTGGAAATAATGGCCAAGTATAAATGACTCTGTTGGAGAATCCAGAAGAAAAATTCTCATTTTGTCCTGGGACTTCATTCACAATTTATATGCTGAAGACGTGTAACAGACCATATAATCTATTTTAATTCAGTTTTCTCATTAAAAATGAAAAGGCCTCCAAGAAAAACCCGACTTCCAACTATAATGTTCCAGAAAGGAAGTAGATAAAAATGAGGAAACAATCAAAGGCATATTAAAAAGGCGACAGCTGAAAGGGTAAAATACATAATAGACTATGGATTAAACGATAGATGAAGCTATTAAACCATGGCTGTGGTTTAATGTGTTGTCTTTAAGTCTTCCAAGTTAACAGTATGCTACATACCAGAAAGTCTGATATAAATCGATGGTGCAGAACTTCTTGAACATTGAATATGATTGTAGTCACTCCATCTCAGAAAGAAGGTAGCCTTACTAGAAATGTACAGAGCACAATTGGAAGTATGCAACCACTTTGGTGCAAAGGTGATTACACATAGTCTGGGAAGGAAAGGGAAAGATGTGTGTAGCTGAAGTCAGCAAAACAGTGAAGGCTGTGGAGAAGACAACTAGGAGTGACTGAAGTGGGGGCATTCGGGAACATACTATTCCTGGAGATGGTAAGTACAGAGCATGCATAGTTGGAACTAGACAATTATTAGCCCTCATTGGAAGCTTCCAGTGTGAAAGGTGGTCTCTAACCTGGGAAGCTGCTGCCAATTTGCAAGTTCTTCAGCCATGAGCAGTCAAAGATTGGAATAACATAAAAGCCAGTCTGCACTTTGCTTAGTTAGAGATTTGTTAGAGATAAATGACTTTCTGCATAGACTTTCAGACCGAGTTGTTAATGGCTGTTCTTCTATTCTTCTATAATGTTTATAACACTGAGTTTCATATAGATAACCTTGGTTCCTGCAGCCTGTGGACATGAACCATTCATAGGTAAAGATGACTGGCTGATGGAATTTTCTTTCTCAAAAAGCTTTTTATTAGGTCTTGTGAAGGTGAGAAGATCTATTGACTGACAATGAAATAATGCCTCTGTGCCCTACGAGTAGGACATAGTTCTGGCTTACTATGTTAAATTCTTTACCATGAAGGGAATATTCAGTTCAAGGATGAAAACAAGTATTTGGGATGCTGGAAAGCCTTGTACTGTGAAAAATGTCACCAGTTCAAAGGAGAGCAGTTTTTCTCAGACTTTCAGTACTTTGGGAAGGTCATTTGCTTGATACGTTGCTTAGAATGACTCTCCTTTTGTAGTTGTTAGCATTTCATCAAATTGTCTGAAAATGTTGCTTTATAAAAGAAATGTAAAGGATCTGGTTCTAGACCTCATAGGATAGATCTTTGGGAGCTGTTGGACTTTCTTTCTAACTATTCTTTTTAAAAAATCAGCCTTCATTAAGCAATTTTGCTGGTATTTCCAGTATGTCGATGATATATTGGAATAGTACAACTCAGAATATGTATCAATTAAACACAAATACACTGACATTTTTATTCCTGAAGAATTTTTCCTATATCCTGAAACTGTCCTACATTTCTGTGCAGACATTGAGTTAGATGAAGGGAGGCAAAGATTTTTTCCCTGAGTGTTTTTAGGTTGATTGGATCATGCTTACTTATTTGGATGACACTTCTTCTAAGAGGTAATGCAAACAGCAGTCAGTGGCTATTGATGTTGTCATAATAAAAATGTTTGAAAGAGATTTTAATCTACTCAGGTGCATGTCAAGTAAGGGTAGTTAACAGTCATTGTCTTTACAGAGCTCTGTATTCTCTCAGGGAATTCGGGATGCCTTTCTTGATGCCTTAAATTGTGTGCACAGCAGTACTAAGTATTTTAAGAATTATTTTTCTTGTTTCCAAATGAGTTTATCATATGCTTTTGTTCATTTGAACAAAAATCCTTCCTTGTCTGGGGGACTGTCTACAATGCACGGAAGAGTTCAGTCCAGTTAAGTTTTCTTTAACTGTAACTGTGTAGCAAAGTTACTTACAGAGAGGTAGGTATACATGAAGAAGAATATATACATTCACTTTGCTGGTGAACATGCAAATAATCTTTTCAGTGCCTGTTTTTTGGGTAGAATTTAGGTATAATTTAGGTTGAAGGAACGTCTGGTGGCCATCTAATCCAGCCTGCTTCAAGCAGCCCCTTAGAGGAGGTAGCCCAGGGCCATTTCCACTTGAGCTTTGAGTATGTCCAAGAATGGAGATTTCAGTACCTCTGTAGGCAATCTATTCCCTTGTTTGACCACCATCATGGAGAAAACTTCTTCCTTACAGATAATCAGGATTTCCTGTCAAGCAGTTTGTGTCTACTGGCTCTTCTCCTGTTACTCTACACCTCTGAGAATAGCGTGGTCTGTCTTCTGTATGACTTCCCTTCAGGTAGTTGAGGATGGCACTACTATCTTTCCTTGTATTTTAGTCAGTGATTAAAAGTGGGAAAACATCCAAGTTGCCATTTTGTTTTCCTGTGGGAATTGTAAAATTGAAGTATTTTGCCTCAGAAGTTCCCTATCAGCTGAATTTTCTAATAAGACCTCTCCTCCCTCCACCCCCTTTTTAAAGGTCTGTAGTCCACTTGAAGTTGTCCGTTAGATGGTAGTGGAAAGTATAAAGCATTTGAATTGCATCTCTCTGAGAATTACAATTCCGTTTTTGACTGAAGATATTTTCAGCTTGAAGTGTTTTGTTCTTTCAGGCTCTCTGCCAGCAAAATACAGAATCTCATGTGTAAAGCAGTCTTTTATAGGAAAAACTTGAGCTTTGCCATTCAATATAAAATTCAGTTTTTGACTTTATTTTGCCAGAAAGCTTTTAAGCAGATGTTTAATACATCTAATACATCTGGACCCCTTTCTGCTGCTGCCAGGGTGTATTCTGAAAATGATGGCCTTAATCGTGTTTTCCAAGCCCTCTAAAAGTTCATCTTTCATGTGTTCTAAGTTGTGGCAGTTTCTGATGTTCCAACCAATTTTGTTGTGGTTGGAATTATTGTCTCTTTTTAATAACCAACTGATTTTTCTTTATTACTACACTAAGAAGCATAAAATGAGCGCAATTTTTGTGCACTTCTCAAATATTCAATTTGAACATGCTTTGGAGTATCATGGAAACAAAAAGGCAGGAGGAGTGGCTATATTGAACTGTGGTATCTGGTTCTATCATGTCTATACAGATGGGTTTAACTGCTCAAAACATACCAAGCATAAGCAGGCACACTGCACTACTTTGATACCAGGACCTCACTACCTCAGTATTATGGAACAAACATGAAATGAGATGGTTTTATCTTCTAAGGTTTATAAAGAAGCATTTTGTTGGTTGGAGGCTTATATGATTTAAACACATAAAATGCTCGTATTTTCAAATTAGTAAAAAAGAGAATCTGATTTACTGTGACCTCACAAACTGTAACTCAGCTTGTTCAGATGCATAAAACACAGTGAGATTCTTAAAGCCCAATGTTAGAAGCTAATGAGCATAGCCCCATGGCTTTAATTTAGTTTGCATCACATCTCAGTGTGTTTGACAAGGACAAGACACCTTCACCTTCTCAAGTTCATTCTTTGGAGGGCAAGTTTTGAAAGTCTTTTCATCTTAGAAGGTTTTAAACGGCTCATTGTGGCAGGCAGAGGCAAACCCCGTCCCATGCTTAGGCTTCCCAGGGGAGTTAAAAGAAAAGTGAGAGAAATTTTTGCAACTTATTTTTTAGGGGTACCGACATTGGTGACAGTTAATGCAGCTGAGGTTAGAAGGACTGTGTGAAAGCACTGACAGCTTCTTTTCAAGTATTTCTCATGACACACACTGAAAGTGCTCATAGCAACTATCACCAGGGAGACCAGTGAACTCCTGAAAAATGCTAAGGTCAGATGTGAGCACCAGGAGACATTCCATCTCTGTTAACTGGGCTTTGGACTGAGCAAGCCCTTTTCCCCCCATTTAAATGTTTTCTTAGGTGGCTGAAGAACACTGGGCTTTAGAATAAAGTTAGTTTTCCATTTCTGAAAAAAGCTATATGGGCACGGACAGTATTACGTAAAGCTAGCATGGGGCTGGCATCGTAATGATCTCAAACCTCAGAGTAAGCTGTCAGAATACGAAATGGCTGTGAAAAGTAGTGATGGACACACGTAATGCATATTAGGCATGAGTCTGCAGTCCAATTGTTTGCAGCTTCTTTACTTTTTAATGTATAAATGGCCACCTCCTGCAGGCACTGCCTTTCTTTTTTTTTTTTCCTTTTTGGAACTTCATGGAAAATTCTAGATAACATTGGCTGATTTCTGCTTCAGGTACCATGGCACAGAGTATGCAAAGCTTGGAGATGTACCGAGATATACTGAAGGATGTGATGTTTGGATTTGTTTAATTCTCAGCTTGTAAATTAGAAGGAAGTATTTCACAATTCTCTTTTAAATGTTAAGTTAAAAAAGGATTTTGGAAATTCAAAATGTGTGATTGGCAAATCCTTGGACAATTTTCCCATGGTTTTTTGAAAGAGCGACTGCTGGATTCAAATGTCCCATTTCTCTAGAAGCGCTTAAATAGTAGGTACATCATCCTTGTTGGCACTGTCAGATTTTTTACAGTTGCTTTTATTTTCTTATAGTGCTTTCTTGAAAGGGAGCATCTTTGCATCTTCTACTTCATACATCTTAGTTGCTTCCTTTTTCTCAAGTTTATTTTGCTGTGTCCAGGGCTCCATTCTTTTGCACTGTAATAAGTATTACTGTATGTTGCTGGCTTGAGGTTTATCTGTAACTTGCCAATTTTATACTTGGGTTCTGGGAAATGCTCACAGACAGATGTCACACCCTGGTTCACTCTCCACTGTCCACCACTCATCTGGCACATTTCCCATTTTGTGGTCTTTTTACTGCTGCTTTTTAAATGAGACCGATAAATAGGCCAACCAGTGTAAGAAGTGGGTGTAGCTGTCCTCTGCTATTGATTGCCTTCTGCACGAACACACTTTTTAATTTGTGTGGATAAACAAAAGCAAAGCAGCCAGGCCAGCAGCTCATTTCTTATGTAACATTTCCAAATGAGCCTTTTTGGGCTGCAGACTGGATTGGTTGGCCTGGCTTGTATTGATAAACTTAGTGGTAGTGGAAAAGCACAGCAGCTATTAGTGTTGCAACTGGCTTCACTGGCCTGTGGGCTTATGAGCTCTGTGTAAAACAAATGGGTAGAAAAGCCATTAGGGTTTGTTTTGGGGTGTGGGCATCCTCTACATTCTGAAATAAATCAGATCTCATTGTTGTGGCTCCTACTATTTAAGTTTTTTACTAAGAGGATCTTCAAGGTGACCTATGCTGCTGTTCTCAAGCAGGGTGTGAGGTTGCAGACCATGCTATTTGAATGCCGATGCAATTCTGCTGCCTTCCTGATCCCCCCATACATGCCCTGATGAGCTGACAGGGTTTTGGAGATCCCAAGGAGCAGTCACCAAGTGACTCTGATGGCTGCAGCCCAGCCAAACCCTTGGAAGTCACATGGAGAGCACGGCTGCAGTGAGGACATGATGCTTTCTGCAAGGTGGCCTGGGCAGCCCATGCCAAAATAGTGGCAAGGTTGCAACAAGGATGGCAAAGGGGGTGAATATCTGTGCAGGAACGGGTGTCTGCCCATACAGTGTTCCTAGAGGGCAGAAATAGATCTACTTTCCTTGGGGTGGTGGTTGTAAGAAGAAGAAAACAAAAGGAAAGCAGAATGCGTTCTTACAGAATGGACCAGATCAGATGTCTTAGTGTTGTATCAGTTGCCATTGTCAGGACGAGGTGTAACTCTAGAGAGAAAGAAGTACCTATTTTAAGAACTATGTGTAGTGATGCCTATCGTTGCAGGAAAAACACCAAAGGCTTTGTGGCACTTTCCAGTGGATTTCATGCTTATACTTCTGAATTAATCTTTGGCATGCAAAAAAGTCTAGTTCAGAACCATCAATATTTACAAGGGATGTCTTAATTTTAAATTAGCAAACTATCCCTAATATTTCAAGTTCTGCCTTAGAACTCATAATCCTCTAGTTTTTCAGTTGGTGCTGGCACAATCCTAGTTTTGCTATATATCTGTAGCTGTCTTTGTGCTGACCTCGGTTTCAGCTTAGACGAGGCTGAAGTTAAAGAAGCTGTTACATATACACCACACGTTAATTCAAGCTTAATAAAGGGTTGGAAAGTTCTCAAGGAAAGAATTGATTTTGTTGTGGAAATGAGAATGTTTTTAATACAGAACTTTCATGCTCTATGAAAAGCCAAATTGATTTGACCTCCAGTTTTGATGTATGTAAAACAGAAAAAAAAGTGATTTCCAATAACTTTTATGAAATTTGCAGAGCTTTGGGGCTTAGATAAGGGGGGTGGATTGTTTGGTTTGCCTTGGGTATTCATAGTAGAATTGCAAAACACAAGTATAGGAAATAATTTTTTATGAGACTTCTATAAATGCCCATAATATGCCTTTAATAATGGTATCCCTGCCCATTCTAAGCAAATAAATATCACGGCATTCACAGAGAAACACATCCTGTGCCATTTAATATTTTAGCTTCATAACAAAACGCTCATGAAAAGAATGCGGAATTGCATAAGAGTATGCTGTTTGCCCTCAGTAATAGGAGGAAATGCTTGTGACTTCAGAGATATATTTTTACTGATGCTGATGGTGGGAATATGTTCTGCGAGATGGCAGTTTTCTCACAGAATGTAGGAAAATAAATCTTTCATTTCACTAATTTGCTTATAAGCCATCAGTGTGTTTGCCAGGGTTATCAGTTTCAGGGAATCTCAAGATGGAAAGAACTGGGTTGGTTTGTTAACTTTGCCTTTTAACTATTGGATTCTTTATTGCCTCCATTCTTAATGATAAGAACATGGTAATTCTGCATTTAAAAAGGACTGGGCTGGCAGTGTCACCTTATTGGATCATTTATAAATTATTTAACTGTATTAATTACATAGTTGATTTATATATTCTTATGATATCAGGGATGGCTTTGACTTTGGAAGATTGCTTTTGTTCGGACTTCCGAGCTATATCTCAAGTGCTTTTCTTCATGTGGGCTTGCAGTGAGATCTTGTTAGGCAGTTCAACTCCACACGTATTTATGGAAGGCTTCATTCAGGTTGTATGCTCATTTTGCTTGCTTCAGATGGTGTTGTACAGTGCAATGGCTGCCATAGAATGCACATCCCAAAATACTTTCTGCAGCCAGTGCGTTGATTGCTGGGTGGGCAGCAGCCCGCCCATGCCTTCCTGGCATCTCCAGTTGTGTCCTCTCTGAGTGAGAGACCTTGAACCCTCCTATTTGGTGGAGGAAGCCTGTAGCTCTACCACTCTTAGGTGGTACCCAGAGTTTCATTCCTCCAGTTATAGGTTGTGGTTTCCTCACCAAGCCTATTTTATTCCCTAGACTGTGTAATTTTGTTCTTTTTGGAGCAGGGACACACTGGATTTAGAACAAAACTGGTACAAAATAAGCTTTAGCTTTGAAAACATTAAAATGGTTTAAATGCAGTGCATGTTTACTAAATGTTAGTAGCCAACACTGGGTGAGCTCAGATCTGTCTTCAGAGCTTCCCTCTTTGCTTCCTTGTTGCTGGGAGCCCTGGTGCCTTGGGGAACCCCTGGCAATTCATCCAGCCTTTGCAGCACATGTGCTGTTTGTTTTCATCTGGTTTTGCCAGCTTTTGCAAAGCAAGATTCACACCTAATTGGAGACAGAGGAAATCAATTCATTGAAGCTAACAGCTTGGCCCATTGTATTTCAGGAGTACACTGAAATGTTCTCATCTGAGAACCTATTGTGTTGCTTCCATGTTCGGTCTTCCCACAGCCCTATTGAATTTCACCATTAAGACATACAATAACTGCCCTATTGGACAATGCTGAGTTATGGACTCTCAACAGCTGGCTTATGCTACAATGCCTTAACTATTTTTTTCTTTTTTGCATAGCAGCTTTCTTAGTATTCATAGGTTTATTGTGTATTAGTTCTATTTCACAGCTTATATCGTCCATCTTTTGAATCACAGCTGCCATATTGATGTTTGCTATTCCAGGGGCAGAATGTCCTATCATGGCATTTCTGATAAGTGCGCTGGACTCAGACCACACAATGTGGTTTTTTTCATAGCTACTTTGCAAAACGTGATATTTCTGTCTTTGAAAGATTAAAGAGTGCTCTCTGTACATCTACTGGTTTTTTTTTAAGACTTGCCTCCACAGGTAAACTGCTTCCATCATCTCCAATAAAATGGATGTTAGTAACCATTAAAATAAGCCACTCAGCAGAAAAGCTTAAACACCTGCAGCTAGAACAGAACATGACAAAATCGCAGTGAAATGTATGATATGTTAATGGTAAGTAGGCAAGAATATAATGGGGCTCTCGGCCACTTTGAGTTGAACTGCTCGTGACTCCAAAATGACAAATGACTCATTAGTGGGGTACAGTTTTTAAAAAGGGGTGGGGGAAAGGTGGCGTGGCAATAAAAGGGGAAAAGAGATGAAGGAGAGTGAACCTTATGAGGAGTTGTGTCTCGTGGACCTTGTGAGCCACTGTATCGGGTCTCTGTAGATCTGGATTCCTCACACGGCTTTCCACATGGCTTGAACAATGTAAAGCGGGGATGGTACTTGCTTTGTCATTGTGCTGATGGTAAACTTTGGGAGAATGTTGTGTATTATTCTGTATTTGCACATCACTTAGCACAGTGGGGTTCCTTCACAGCTGGGGGTTCTGGGAGGTTTTACGCATAAGGAATAAAATAATTGTATCTACTTCAGTTATTGAACCATGCACAGCTAACTCTTTTTGTGCCACGGAAATAAACTTAATACATTTAGCTTTCTTATTTAAATATACACTTGATACTAAAGAACACTAACCTTGAACAGAAATATCCCACCAAATCTTCTACACTCAAAACCTTCTTTGAAGGAAAAACAGTTTGTAGTGCTCCCATGTGGAAAGAGTTGGGCTGTTAAATGATATCACAACCCTCATTAAAAAAATAAACTCAAGATTCTGTCAGTATCGGTAGACTCCCAGAGTACTCCCATTGAAGATATTCTTAGCAGGGAGCACTGACAATTCGGTTGAGCTGTTGTTTTTTCCAGCTGACAGAACTAGGCAAAAACTTCTGTCACTGAATATTCCGAGTTGGAAGGGACCCATTTTCTGAACTTAAAAATTTTCATCTAATAATAATTCATAGAGCACTTCAAAAAAAAAGAGCCATCAAAAAGCAGCGGGCACTGTAACCATCCTCGAAACATTGAAGAAATTGTGCACTGGATTTGGACTGAACCATCAGTGGTGCCTTTTGCAAGACTCTTTTGTGTCTCCGATTTGCTTGTCTTCGATCTTAGAAGTGTTTCTGCATACATGAAGGCTGAGAGGGTTAGGTGATCTACTAAGATTAACTAAATCCCAGTGCATGAAAAAGTTTCCTTTTCCTGAAGGTAAACTTTCAGCGGAAGAAACCATTACTCTTTTAATTATTCTTGTTTTATTTACTTGACTTTTGTAAGCATGCTGCCTTGGGCACTAGGCTCTCTAGCCCTTTTTGCTCTGATTGCATCGCACTGACACATGGTTTGGTTAAAACTCAAGTTTTCCTGTTTGCAGTCTAGAGCACTCTCCTGCTTTGGACTTGGAGAGCATCGTCTTCCCAGTTTTGTGGCTCGCAGGCTTTGCTGAGTCATTGTCTGAAGGGTGAACTTATGTTTCACTGTAAGTGCCTGTGCCCTGCTGGTGCCAATATGATTGCTTGTGTTATTCATGCTGGAAATGTATGACTCTTCACAGGGTCATGGCTGTGTAAAAAATGTTTATATTGTGCATGGAATTTTTTGTTCTGGTAACTGCCGGTGGGTTTTGGTGACATTAGTGGTATAAGCATCAGAAATAAATTATGGTTTAAGAAATGTGCATCACTTCAGAGATTAATTTCATTCTTGCTTTTCTGACTTCCTCAATGTATTGGGATTTCACTAACACAGTTATGCTGGCGTTTTGAGAAGCTGTCTTGAGTTCTTAAATACTCAAAACTACTCATCAGCATTCCAGTTTGCCTGGCTTTTCTGGCCAGTTCCAATTTCCTTCTCAAAAGCCTCAGAAGATAATTTGTTTTCTGTCAGTATAAGAGAACGTACTTGATCGTATTCCTTTATCCTTCAGATTTTTACTTGTTTCCCCAAGGAAATGTACCACCAGATCCTGCTGTGGCTGTCTGCCTGGCTGCCTGCCCTCCTCTTCAGCACCTTTTGAACTGGTGGGCAGGCCTCAGCCGCATGGGTCAGAGAGTCAGCAGTCTGAAAGACAGGATGCTCCTGTAGGAGGGAGGTTTTATTCCTGTTCCAGCTGAGGGACGTGCTGATTAGCTCATCTTTCATCGGCTATCGGGAGACAGAAGCAAGCGGGTTTCATCACTTCCACTTTTATTTTTTCCTTTCCTCTGTCCTTGCCTATGCTTTTTGCTGTTTGCTTCCCCTCTCTGAACAATGCTGCTCTCTTGGGAGATCCTGTTGTTTGTCATCCTGTTATTTTGACCAATACTCTTGTCTTTGCTCCACAGCTGCTTATCTTCTGAACTTTGCTTGCCTAAACACTATTGGAGATGCTGCAGGGAGGGCAGCTGGGAGTCAGAAAAGCCATCGGAGCTGTGAGGTCTGTCAGGAAACAGGAAACCATAGTTGTATGGTGGGGGGTTCTCTACTGCAAGGATGCAGCCAGCGGGAAGTCTAATCCTGCCATCCTTTGCTCAAGTGACTGGTCCGAGTTTATGTGCTCAGGCTCTGGGATGTCAGCAGAGGTTATCTGTGTGTGTGTAAGGAGTTGCTGCACCAAGTCCTTATTTGCAGTGCCACCTAAGTTGTTTCTTGCTTTTAAAATCGGTGCCAGCAGAAGCAGTCTGTACGCACTGAAAAACGATGTGCTTCAGTGCGCTAATCACTTGAACGTTCAACGAATGTCTGAGTGGTAAACTTTAAGCAGATTATGTTACACTGAATTGTTTTCCCTGTTTGTTTTTTTAAATGTCATGCATATCGTAATGTAATTTATGATGACATGCCTTCAAGTAGAACCACACTTATAGGGACACTTACTTCAGACAACATATGGCACATACTATGAATTATTCACAGCCGACATACAGAGAATGGAGGCAGCCTAAGGAAATGATTAGACCTGTTATCGTAGCAGTGACTGTACATTATTTTCACTTGACTGGAAAAAATGGAATTTTACTCTAGATTGGGGCAGAGATTGTTGCTTCCAGGTGCAATATATAAACAGTGCATATGAATATTTAATGGTTGCTAGGAAACGTGGTGGTTTAGTTTTGGCTACACTGTTAGTTCATTGAAAAGCTAGTTCTCTCCTGGGCTGAACCCTGTGTTTCTGGTGTAGCTGTTAACAGTTCCATTGCGAGAGTAGCAGCATAAAAATAGATCTCATTTTTTGTACGTGTATTATAGTAAAACATAAGTTACACACCAGCAGATATCACACTCCAGATGGGCAGCTTTCAGCAAGTTTGGTTTTACTGGTTCCTGCTTTTCTTGGTCTGAAATGTGGATTTTATGTTTTTACACTCAGGTTAATTTCATTGCTCAACCAACAGGATTTGCTCGTCCTCCAGAGGAAACGCTATTAGGAGAGTACTGATAAAGCAGTTTGGACTCTTCTGGGGTGAAAGGCACAAAGGTTTTTACTTTAAGTCCTAGCTTTGCTTCTGAGGGTTGTCAGATGACTTCAATACCATTTACTTCCTGGAATAACCCCTAAAACCAGCAACACTTTTCTGAAGCTGCACAAGTGCCCATGGGTGGCTGGGCATCCAGGACATTTGGGCTGGCTGTAGCAGTCAGTATTGGGTGGCCTTGCTGCTCTGAAAATTTCTACTGCAATTAACACAGAAATCTGGAGGTGACATTTTCAGTTTAGATGGTTCCAGTTTGTGTTGCAGAACTGAAAAGCTTCTGGAACTTCATGTGTGTGATTTGAGTATTGCAAAACTGAAGAAAGAGAAGTCATAGAAAAGAACAAGCTGCTTTTGCACTTTAGGGTTTCCAGCCAGACCTGCTCTACCTGACAGAAGATTAAGCACCAGACCACCACTCTTGAGCCTATCTGAAAAGCACTTGTACCACCCATTATCTCCTCTTCTGATAGCCTTAGCCATTTAATTCTTCCCCGCTGACTGACAGTTAAATAGTTGTTCTTCAGCCTCTTAATTAGATATGTTTCCTGTCACACTTTCTAGCCAGCCTCCTAAGAAGTGCTGTGTGCTGATAATGAGCTAAATCACAGTCCTTACTCCATGTTAACAGTCTTACTTCTGCCACTGTCACTTTCAGCACATGTTATGTATGTGAAAGTGTGTTGGCTAAAGATATTAAATCATCGGTAGTACACACTGTAAATCCATAAAACTCTTATGCTTCTGAACTGTTGATGATGTTTTCTGGCTCTACCTTTCCTGGAGGCATCAGTCAGAGGACTATATAATAGCTTTCACCATAGAGAATTCACAGATGCTTCACAACATTTGTATGTGGAGGGAGAAGAGAGGGCAGGAAGTGTCTTAGTTGAATGATGAACAACATTGTCAGTTTTGGGAAGGAAAATTTATAGGTAAATCTTCATGTCCTTGTGTCTAGGCTGTATGGTGAAAGGTATTTATCTGACTGATTCTCTTTCTGGAAATACAGGGCACCTTCCTTTAAGAGAAGCTAGAGGGAGCATGACTCTTCTCCTTTGGAAATTACCAAGACTTAGAGCGGTGCTGCCCATAACGATGTGCAAGACTGATAGATTTGGATGTCACCTATAGAATCGTAGAATAGTTAGGATTGGAAAGGACCTTAAGATCATCCAGTTCCAACCCCTCTGCCATGGGCGGGGACACCTCACACTAGACCGTGTCACCCAAGGCTCTGTCCAGCCTGGCCTTGGACACCGCTAGGGATGGAGCATTCATAGCTTCCCTGGGCAGCCCATTCCAGTGCCTCACCACCCTTACAGTAAAGAACTTCTTCCTTATATCCAATCTAAACT